>CM067321.1:68986201-69266201 GCA_034231615.1 Meghimatium bilineatum
TGGGCTCGAGTAACTCAAAGCTTCAGGAAATTAAAGTCTCTGATAAAACAATGTATGCGACTTCAGTGGAGAGAATTAATAAAAAAAAACAAAAAACTATAGCTCTGCGCAAGACAACATTAAGAAATGGAATAGAAATAAATAGGTCACGATATTTCGAATGAGAACGGACACTTTCGTCTAAAAGCACACTTATTCAGAATTGGCCTCATCGACTCTATCAGAAATATAACTGGTAGGTCTTCTTTTGGCAAATCTCATGACTTTCACAGACAGTGCCACAGGCGAACGTTCACCAAAGAGGCCTGGTAAAATGTCAGATATTCCGCAATAATTGTACACTTTATAATTATGTTTGTCCAAGACCACAGGTCACACTAAGATAAAAACAAACACGCCCTGGTATAACCAAAATATATTCCGGTCTTTGGTTAAAGGAGACGTGCTTTGACAAATAAGTGCTCCAATCCTTAAAGAAGCAACACAGAGCTACTTCAGTGTTTTCAACGTTCTGCAAGATTTTGAGATTTATTGTTGTTGTTGGTGTGTCACATGATGATGTTTAATTGTTATATTCACTTATGAAATTCTGTTATAAATCATACTTCATAACTGAATCATCAATCTTCAATCACCAATCTTCTTGGCATCAAGAAAAGGTGTGATTATGTCAATGAGTTCGTAAGTGGCCGATACACCCTGTAGTGGATCTAAAGTCCCTTAGATGGCAGAGCACCTGGGAAGAGGAGGAAAGGAAGACCAAGACGATGGACTGACGACATTAAAGATAACATGAATACATCGTTGAAAAATGCAAGCCGCATCGTCCAAGACAGATGGGGGTTTAGAGAGATCATTGGGAAAACAACGTTCTGGAAAGAATATGTCATATGACAAAGTCCTTTGGGCAGTTTGAGCATGGGATGATCAGTTCCGATTGTTTTTGATCTGCCCATAACTTTCTTTCTAGTCCCCAATGTTGAGTTGTTTCATTTCTTCTTTTTTGTCATACATTGTAGTCCTTTTATTTTCATTACGCCATGTAGCCCTGTTTCGTGCATTATCTTTCATTGTATTATGGTTTATGTCAAAGGTCTTCAGTGAGATCTTTAACGAGTCGTTGTAGTTTCCGTTGCCCACTTTGAGAGCGCACGTCCTTTTTCATCTCACAATCGAGAAATATTTTTTTGTAGACAGTGATTCGCCATATACACTACATAATATGCCCAACAAATGTGTATCTTCATGATATAATATCACTGTTAGTGCTTTACTGGTGAGAACTTGTCAAACTGGTTATAATTCCGATGAGAGAACTTTTCTCAGTATAGATAACAGCGCCGTATTTAGACTTGATAAGGCTCTAAGCTATTTGAGATATGGGGCCTTTTATAAGTCCATATATTATATGTCTATACCAAATATAATTTGTTGGGGCCCCCAAGACAGTGGGGGCCCTAAGCTATAGTTTAGCTTATACGTGAATCCTGCACTGATAGCTATAAAATGTATACACTGTAAAGAAACTACCAGTAATGTTTGTGTTTACAGCCGACTGCAAGTGTGACGTGATAAATCTAGTAGCATATCCTTGTTATCTAGATGTCCGTGAATGTGATTACGAAATGTTACAAAGTCTCTGCAAAATTTAGCAGTAAGTGAACACACAATTTCCTCGTCAATTATACAGACCCGTGGACTCATCGCGTATAATCCTTCACAGCTGACGCTATTTATCTTTTCCAGTTAATTTCATTGGTCACGTTTTGTATACGATGCCAATATAATGCGAACAGCCAATAGTTTCACTGTTAAAGGATAATCCCACATGAGTTCACATGACGGTATAATGGACGAGGGACTCAGAACAGCTGTTACCACATATGGAGTCAATGATAAGAGATTTCACACTTTCCACCTATGCCTCGAAATAGCCGCAGCCATAAATGTAAATATTGACACACTATTGAACGGTTCGACACATAACAACGGCGTCTGACCGATATTATTGTTAATTCCCAAGGTTGCCCTTACTGAAACCATGCGGTGTTTTTGTGTGACAAAAATGACCAGACACTGATACCATACAAATTGTTGGAAGCTTGGATGTGGTTGAAAGTCTGAATACAAAATGTTGGATGTGGAGGTCTTCTTCTTCTTCTTCTGCGTTTGTTCTCAAACTCCTGCAGATTAGCATGATGTAAGTCCGGATAACGGAATGCGCTGTGTCATGGTTTACATCAGTGTTGCGATATCTGCGACTTTCGTCCTGACACATCCGACTTCAGCATGGCTTGGATCACTGACCCTATATAGGATGGGGCAGTCAACTGCATCCCATTACCTTCTTAGATGAGGCAAGCATGGAAGGTAAACAGTTTCGCTATTTTTGTGCTCCCTTCTCGGGCCTGGCAACCAACGAACATTTTTAGGAAGAAAGGGGTAACCAGCATAACTCTGGTGGTAGGTACATTTAACAAGCTGTTAAATGTGTGGCTATCCCAAGATTCTAACATACGAGACTGTCGGAGGGTAAATTAAAAATAAACTTATGACGTCGCGAGAGCGAGGTGATTTGGCATTTATCACACAAGCTACACGTAACCTCCCATGTAAAACCTTAACTTTATCACACAAGCTACACGTAACCCCCATGTAAAACCTTAACTTTATCACACAAGCTACACGTAACCCCCATGTAAAACCTTAACTTTATCACACAAGCTACACGTAACCCCCATGTAAAACCTTAACTTTGTCACACAAGCTACACGTAACCCCCATGTAAAACCTTAACTTTATCACACAAGCTACACGTAACCCCCATGTAAAACCTTAACTTTGTCACACAAGCTACACGTAACCCCCATGTAAAACCTTAACTTTATCACACAAGCTACACGTAACCCCCATGTAAAACCTTAACTTTATCACACAAGCTACACGTAACCCCCATGTAAAACATTAACTTTATCACACACGCTACACGTAACCCCCATGTAAAACCTTAACTTTATCACACAAGCTACACGTAACCTCACATGTAAAACCTTAACTTTATCACACAAGCTACACGTAACCTCACATGTAAATCCTTAACTTTATCACACAAGCTACATGTAACTCCCTAACGGGAAACAATGCCTATTGACAGTTTGTGTTGGAGGTTTTTTTAAAAAAATACAAAACTTGTGTTGTTCAATGCATGCATACTGCCTGTATAAACATACCAGATACGAAAGCTGAAAACTCACACAGGAATTCGATAACCATCTTTAACAACGAGTGTCGTGAAAGAAAATTAAACATAAAATGGACATATTTGTGTTTAGAAAAGCGATTTATGAAGGAAGAAACAAAAATCAACAATTTATATCAAGTTTTATAAGATTAAAATGTTGGAGTTACATCGGCCATGTATTTAAAATTTATAAAAACAGACATCTTAAACAAATGTTCATGTCATCATGTTTTCTACCAGGAAGTAGATTTTCTTAGTATGATGCGAGTCTTCGAAATGCCGCCCTCTTAAAATGTGTTTTAATTGGTGCTGTCTGATGCGGCCGCCTTTCGGCATCAAAGCACGACATGGCCCTGTGATAGGCAGATGGAATTGACAGGTTGGTCAACAACAAAAAATTCTAAGCAGAACAATCAACAGATAGAGCTCCAATATTTGGGATAAGCAATAAACAAGAACTAAAGTAACTAACAGCGAGGTATACAACACGGAAATTAATGATTACTGTCCTATGTGCCATCTCTGGTCTACTGTCCTATGTGCCATCTCTGGTCTACTGTCCTATGTGCCATCTCTGGTCTACTGTCCTATGTGCCATCTCTGGTCTACTGTCCTATGTGCCATCTTTTTTCCACTGTACCATCTTTGATCCACTGTTCTATGTGCCATCTTTGGTCCACTGTCCTATGTGTCATTTTTGGTCCACTGTCCTATGTACCATCTTTGGTCCACTGTCCTATGTACCATCTTTGGTCCACTGTCCTATGTACCATCTTTGGTACACTGTCCTATGTACCATCTTTGGTCCACTGTCCTATGTACCATCTTTGGTCCACTGTCCTATGTACCATCTTTGGTACACTGTCCTATGTGTCATCTTTGGTCCACTGCCCTATGTACCATCTTTGGTCCACTGTCCTATGTACCATCTTTGGTCCACTGCCCTATGTACCATCTTTGGTCCGCTGTCCTATGTACCATCTTTGGTCCACTGCCCTATGTACCATCTTTGGTCCACTGTCCTATGTACCATCTTTGGTCCACTGTCCTATGTACCATCTTTGGTCCACTGCCCTATGTACCATCTTTGATCCAAAAGGAACTAGCAAACAATACGTTTTTCCTCTTCTTCAGCCTTCGTTCTCAAGCTCCCGCTGCAATTCTCGGAGTAGCAGGACCATAGTCCCATTATATTTGCAGCAGAATGTAGTCTAGAGAATGGAAATGCGCTGTGTCACCGTTTTACTTGCGCCAATAGCCCGGCACATTCTTTTTCGGCAGATACTAGCAATATAACATAAGCATCTTCTCAGCAATTCTACTCCTGAGAATGGAAGTTTGTATGAAATATAGCTTTGGATTAACGTGTTCCCCCAAATTTCACAGAAGTGTACAAGACCTCTACTGGCCAAAATACCTGTTGTGCTACACATACATAATTAAAGTTATTCATAAATCTGCTGTGGTCAGTGGTCAGTTCTAAACAAAACAATGAATCTGGAATTGATTCCTATGAAACTCGTGTATATGGTTAGATGTTTTCTTCTTCTTCTTCTACGCTTGTTCTCAAACTCCTGAAGATTAGCAGGACAGAGAACGGACTGCGTTGTATCATATTGTACAGCTTATCTTCAATATCTGCGTCTGTCGTCCTAACACATCCGACATCAGCATGGCTTCTGCATCACTTTGATCCTATATTGGATAGGACAGCCAACTTCACTCCAAAACTTCCTTAATTGCCCCTTGTGATATGCATGAAAGGTAATCGGTGTTGCTACTGTATGTTCTTATTTTGGGTCACTGCAACACTATAAACCTATTTTTTCAATGAATATCTGACGAGACTCACTTTTTAAAACTGTGCAAGGAGTCAAGGATAGAAGGAGGAAACGAGAACAAAGAAAATATTGGATTGATAACATCAATGAATGGTGTGGGCATGATTTTATACACTCTTCCGAATGCCTGAGGATAGATCGGTCTGGAGAACTTACGGTGCTAATGTATCCAGTGTGGAGGCGGAAATGTTTATCAGATCGCAACGACTTCCGAGTCGACCCAGTCTTAAATGGGTACCGGATTAATCCGGGAAGTAACGACTGCGATGGAGAGGAGATGGCTACCGCCCTCATTTGCAGAGCCTCTGAAATGTGAGATCGCTAACATCTCACACCCCTACGGCATTAATAAATGCTATGTTACTTTACTTACTTATCCAGTGTTGTTTCTGTGCAACACTGACGGGTCTTACTATTAACAGTTAACCGTAGCCCATGAAAATTTACCAGGTCTGACAGACCCTCACTGCGAGAGACTAAGTTATGTCTTTCATTGACTTTGAATATTTCTCATTTCTCTATAATATGTATTCAAGAAGATAAGGAATTTATTTCCCCAAAAACGTAATCCACAAGTAAAGTAGAATGTTATCAATACTGAAAGTAGATACGAGAATTATACATTGTAAAAATGTACAAAAGTTAATATTTACACAATTATGTCAAAATGTATTTTTATAAATTGAAATGCATGCACAATATTCTACAATGCATATATCATCTTGTAAGTTTCTGGCAGTCATTGAAAAACATCTGGCTTTACAGGGAAACAACTCTTACAATTTTGAACTCAAAATTACTAAGATATATCTATATATGGGTCCAATCAGTTTGTTTTTAAGGACACATATGGGAGATAATAAGTATATATCATAATTAACAGGTGAATTGAGGAAAAGTACCGTTTATCATTTTAAGTGCCGTCTATGAAATGAAGGTTGGCTGCGATTTACCTACAATATCCTGTCTCTTGCCTTGATGGTGCACTCTGCTAGAATGTACCATGTCCATCTAATGATGTTACGCTTCCACGTGTATCTCTGATTACCTCTTCCTTGTCTCTCCTCAGCTGTACTCTCAAGTAGTGTCTTCAACAAGATTACATATCTTTTATTATGTCAAAAAAAGAAGACTATCCCACATATCGTGGTGTCAACTTCGATCAAATGCGCGCTAAGAACAAGCATATTGAAAAGACAGAAGGGAAATCCCGCAGGCAATTAGACATACCTGTGTCCAAGAGAGAGTGAGCAATTAGTTTTCGCGCTTTGCATGTGAATTGATAAAATATCTATTGTCTTTTGACTGTCCCCAGGTGAATGATGGTTCAATGTTTCACATTTGACGTTAAGCGTAAGTGTGGAAGCTTAAATTATCGTTCCAAAGCCAGATGTGTTGCCTTGGTTGCATTAATTCCATGTTTGTTCAAGGCTATTTTGATGTTTTATATCCAACGCTTCCTTGGTCTACCTTTGACCTTACGTTCTGATATTTTTTGAAAGGTATGTTTCAAAGGTATGATGAAAGGTATGCTTCAAAGGTATGATGAAAGGTATGCTTCAAAGGTTTGATGAAAGGTATGTTTCAAAGGTATGATGAAAGGTATGTTTAAAAGGTATGATGAAAGGTATGTTTCAAAGGTATGTAAGGTATGATGAAAAGTATGTTTCTAATAAACAAGTAAAAAAATCAACTTATGTTAAGTAAAACAAAGTAATTTTTTGGCAAGTAAGACTCACCTGTATCTTCTGTAATTCTGCCCTCTTTAGTGAAGGACCTTTGAAGTTCTACTTTGCAAAATCTCCATAAACCAGTGTATGCTTGGATTAGGAACTTCCCTGACGTATTGCCATGTGATACAGATGGAGCATCAAGTATTATCCAGCTGTCTGTTGAGATGGCGACAATTTGAATAAAGACTCCTAATATGGTGACCCCAGTAGTGATAAGCAGCAAACGAGGCTCCAACCAAGCGAAGGCTTTGCTTCTGTAAGACTGTTTTTTTCTTTGGGGTAATGATCTTCTGCTCCCTCTTTTACTGCCTTTTTGGCTGCCTCTTTGGCTGCCTTTGTGGCTGCCTTTTTGGCTACCTTTCTTGCTGCCCTTCTTGCTACCAGTATTACTGGTTCTACTGCTTCGTGTAGAGCTGCTCCTCTTTGGGGGCTCTGTTGTTTCTGATGGCTCCATCAGTTCAACAATGTTACATACAGTCGCTTTAAAGAATGAGGCACAAGCGAGGGTTCTGAAGAAGGTTGCCTGTCAAGTAGGTTCCCCACATTAACACAACTCCTTTAGTTGGAATGTTTATCTTAAAATGTTCATGTCGACTAATCATGACATTTGGGATGGCAATCTGAAAAAAAAGGACAAACAAATTTTCATATTTTGCACTAGTATATTCACTATTAATGTTTTTGCGTTGTGGTATATGACTCGTCCAAACATCATTGGATATCTTTGTAGTGGGAGTTAATCCGTTCGTTCTGTGAGCAATAGGTCGACTCACCGTTCGGTCTGTGAGCAATAGGTCGACTCACCGTACGTTCAGCGAGCAATAGGTCGACTCACCGTACGTTCTGCGAGCAATAGGTCGACTCACCGTTCGTTCTGCGAGCAATAAGTCGACCCACAGTTCGTTCTGCGAGCAATAGGTCGACTCACACTCTCCAAGTTTATTTTAAAAAATGATTTTTTTCCAGTATACCTGAGGATATCACTAAAAGCTACGGAGTTACGTGTTGTGATACTATCAGCAGGTGGGGTGCCGATTTGTTGAGAGAAACCGAGTATATATATATATATATATATATATATTGTGCTGCTAGTATACTAGTGATATAACTCTTACAGCTGACGGTAATTGAACCAGGTCTGTTCTAGCAGCACCGAATCGCATTGCAACACAAGTAAACAGGTTTTCCGAACTTGATCAACCACATCCCCACAACAGATGTGATCTCGTCAATACTTTCAACAGATGGAAAAGAAATAGAGAAATCCATACCCACAGGCAAACATTCCACAAATTTCAAAGCAGAAATGGAAGCCATGATAGAGGCAGCCAAAATGCTCATGAATTGCTTGCCGAGTCACAACAGACATGTAGTATTTTTAACGGATGCAAAATCAGTATTGCAGGCAGTGAATGATCCAAATAACACGAGCATGAATAAACTTACGGCCTGCTTACTACACCTCAGCAGTACAACCAAAGAAACAGTACTCCAGTGGATGTCAGGTCACTGTGGCATACCTGGAAATGAAAAAGCTGATCTCCTGGCAAGGAAAGGGGGATCACTGGAACAAATAGAAAATGATAATACGTACTATAAAAGTAATACCATGTTAAAAGCAGAATATAAGAAAAAGTGGAAGCAAATGCACCCAACTGCAGAACCAAATGATCCGTACCACCAAATGTCACGCAAGGAACAAACCATCATTTTCAGACTATGAACTGGTCACAACAGACTGAGAAGTCACATGTTCCGAAAACTGAAGATTGGTGAGACAGACTTGTGCAACTGTGGACTGAGCCCAGAGACTGCAGAACACATTCTTCATGCCTGTCAACTCTACCAAGAAGAGAGGGAGAAAATATGGCCTACTGAGACGGCACTGCTTCCAGACTTGAGGGATTCCATGGATGACCTGAAGCGAATCACACAATTCATTGAAGCTATTGGTGCTGTAACCTGATATCTGACTGAAGAACGATGAAGAAGAAGAAATACTTTCAACCTGTGTACTCAAGTCACTGAGAATAGACCAATCGAAACAAGGACTATCACACCATCAACGAACATCCCGTACAAGTATTGAAGTATCATCAGGAACACAAACACAGAACATGCATATTCGTAGTGATATAACTACAGACTGAGTCCACCGTTTAGTAAAAGCGGTAAAACACTGAAAATATTAGTGGCCACGTCGAAGTCGGATGTGTCAGATCATGTGTGCAAATAAAATTCGATATGACGAATTTCCCTTCCTTTGAATACATCCTGCTGAAAACCTAGTAGGACCATTTTCCTGCAACAATGTCCTGCTACAGTGTCCTGCTACAATGTCCTGCAACAATGTCCTGCTACAGTGTCCTGCTACAGTGTCCTGCTACAGTGTCCTGCTACAGTGTCATGCTACAGTGTCCTGAGCATTATCCTGCTACAATGTTGTGTAATACTGTCGTGCTACAGTGTCCTGCTACAGTGTCCTGTTACAGTGTCCTGAACATTGTCCTGCTATAATGTCTCGCAACACTGTCCTGCTGCAGTGTCCTGCTACAGTGTCATGAACATTGTCCTGCTACAATGTCCTGCAACAATGTCCTGCTACTGTGTCCTGCTACAGTGACATGAACATTGTCCTGCTACAATGTCCTGCTACAGTGTCCTGAACATTGTCCTGCTACAATGTCCTGCTACAGTGTCCTGCTACAATGTCCTGCTACAATGTCCTGCTACAATGTCCTGCTACAATGTCCTGCTACAATGTCCTGCTACAATGTCCTGCTACAATGTCCTGAACATTATCCTGCTACAAGAGAGATCCCGTAGAGGTTTAGGAACAAGAAAGACATAAAAGTATTTCCATGTTTACAGCTGTGTTACCAAGCAACCGTTGCAATATTACATAATACAAAACAAGTTATATTTGTACGTTATTGCGATGTTATCACTGGAGAAACGATGTCTATAAAATAATTATCAAGATATCCTGCACATTAAGTTATCTTGATGTTGTTTTCATACATTTCTATCGCATGGCGTCTTCCTGCCAACTTTCACTCATTGTTATATGTAACCTTTGGCGGAGACAGATTTATTTTGTAATATCACATGATGTGATGAGGCAGGTGTGAAATCTATGAATTCCAATGTGTAAATTGAGTAGATGGAAAAAGTTCAACAGAAGTAAGAAGCAGATTAGGGCAGGCAAAAACAACATTCAGAAAAATGAAAAAAAAAATTGTGTAATATGATCTTGTCATTAGAGTTGAGAAAGAGAGTTCTGCAGTGCTGTATAACTCCTATACTAAAATATTGATGCGAGTCTTGGACAATAAATAAACTGGAAAGTGGGAAATTAGAGGCAACAGAGATGTGGGTCTATAGAAAAATGCTGAGAATACCATGGACTGCCAGAAAAACTAATGTAGAGATGTTGAAAAAGTCTTATGCGATACGGACCTTAATCAACAATATAAGAAAAAGGCAATCGTTATTTTATGGCCACTTCATGAGACAGGATGTTTGGAGAATCACAAAAGATAAGAGTGAAGGCAACAGATCAGAAGGCGACAACGTGAGAAAATATTAGACAGTTTAACAACCTGGCAAGGCATGGAAACAACAACAATCTTGATACATAATACTGGATACAGAGAGCTGTGGAGAGTCATGATCGCCTACGCCAGCCAGCATGGTACCTGATGATGATAAAATTGAGAAGTTAAAAAGTTTGTAAATATGGACTGTAAACCCTAGGTTTAGTATAAGTTTAGTAACAGGTTTAGTATAGGTTTAGTATAGGTTTAGTAGGTGTTTAGTATGGGTTTAGTGTGGGTTTAGTATAGGTTTAGTATAGGTTTAGTATAGGTTTAGCATAGGTTTAGTATAGGTTTAGTGTGGGTTTAGTATAGGTTTAGTATAGGTTTAGTGTGGGTTTAGTATAGGTTTAGTATAGGTTTAGTATGGGTTTAGTATAGGTTTAGTATAGGTTTAGTATGTGTTTAGTATGGGTTTAGTATAGGTTTAGTATAGGTTTAGTATGTGTTTAGTATGGTTTTAGTATAGGTTTAGTATAGGTTTAGTGTGGGTTTAGTATAGGTTTAGTATAGGTTTAGTGTGGGTTTAGTATAGGTTTAGTATAGGTTTAGTATAGGTTTAGTATAGGTTTAGTATAGGTTTAGTGTGGGTTTAGTATAGGTTTAGTATAGGTTTAGTATAGGTTTAGTGTGGGTTTAGTATAGGTTTAGTATAGGTTTAGTATAGGTTTAGTATAGGTTTAGTATAGGTTTAGTAGAGGTTTATTATAGGTTTAGTATAGGTTTAGGTATGTTAGTTGATCATCGTCGACGTAAACCGGACTTATCGATCAGTGCTCAGATCTGAGCTTCAGTACGCCTCTCAGCAAGGCGTTCTCTAGCTGAGCGACCTTGTCCCAATAGCGCCTGAGCCCATCAGGTACTGAACCCTTTTTCTCTGCAAGTGTATTTCCGGTATAGGAGAACCTGACAGTAGAATTGGGCCAGTGCTAAAATCGTTGTCCCTGTTTTGCCTGAGCCCCTCGGGTACGGAACCATATCTTTTCGCGAGCATATTTCAGAGTCTCTCAGGGTGTAACGGCTGATGGTTCCTGTTATATGTTGGTTGAGTTCTTTTTGAAATTTCCGCGAGGTGTTCTCTACGTGCTACGCCGAACCTCACTCCTAATTCATGCATTCTTGATACTGTCTCATTCTAGTTGATATCAAAATCCTCCTATCATGCAGACTCTCGTCGAGAATTGAGTATGTCTGCTTTGTCCATAAATTGACAACCTGTTATAGAAACAGAACCAGCCAACTTGTCGGCTCGCTCGTTTCCCTTCACACCCGCGTGTATACTAACAAAAATGAAAGTCATTGTGCATCAAGTTTCAAATATTTGGAATATCAACGGAATGCATTGTAAGACCACTTTTCTGGAACCAACAGGACAAGAGGAAAAGAGGAAGACCAGGGAATACCCGGGAGGGGGGAATTATATGCAGAGATAAAGGTTTGATAGAATATGGAAAGTTCTGCAAATAATAATTAAATACAGGAAAAGGTAGATGAGGTTTGCTGAGAACATATGCTCCGCAGGAAGCTAAATGGTGTTTAGTTAAAGAAACATCTTTCCGGCACAATACTAATGTATTCAATAGTATTGTAGGGACCCATTATTTCTTTCTTGTGTTCGGTACTTGTTGTCTACACCGTCAGACAAATCTTATCTATTAGCTCCACTGTTGTCTGATGCTCTTCTTTAGTTCTATATATCTTTGCTTGCAGGGTTGCGCCGTAGGGATCCTAAATGGGATCAAAGAATAACCCCACTGTGACCTGTCATGCATGTTGTAGATGGAGACAAAGTAAGTATTGGTTAAGCTGTGTGTCCTATTCTATGAAATTTCTAAATAGTTAAACAACGACGTTAAATCGGATGGGCTGGTTTGAATGGTGAAGATATCACAGACACGCTGTAAACCATGAAGCAGTATTTTCCGTTATCACGACAATACCACACGAAACTGAAGTTTGCACATTTTCATGTTTGAACGCAGAAGACGAGAAAGGCTATCAATGATGACGTTATAGTTCTGATTTCAAAGTATTCACAATTCCGGTGTCTTGATGATTTCAAAGTATTCACAATTCCGGTGTCTTGATGATTTCAAAGTATTCACAATTCCGGTGTCTTGATGATTTCAAAGTATTCACAATTCCGGTGTCTTGATGATTTCAAAGTATTCACAATTCCGGTGTCTTGATGATTTCAAAGTATTCACAATTCCGGTGTCTTGATGATTTCAAAGTATTCACAATTCCGGTGTCTTGATGATTTCAAAGTATTCACAATTCCGATGTCTTGATGATTTCAAAGTATTCACAATTCCGTTATCTTGATGACTTCAAAGTATTCACACACAAAAAACGATTTCTTAATGACACATAATCAATATTTCCGTAGTTTTCATTGGTGACTACAATTATAATTTGTGTGAGAGCCAATGAAAATAAAGGGAATAGTCAAATGAGTCATTTTAGACGGTTGGATTTCCCATTAGCCTATATATCGTATATTTGAAGTATCACGGTTTAGTAGAATGACTCTTAGAAAACTCAAAGCATTGTTAGGAAACTTTCGGAAATGTTTGCAACCGACCATTCTAACCAAAGGAATACATCCCTTAGTACATCCATGTATCCATAGATTCAAGTCTACAATATGTACTCACTGCGGTAAAACTGAAATCCAACTAGTGAAGCATGAAACAGAGTAATGAACATTTTGTTAATCGCTGGAAACACACACACATCGACGTTTCGCTCAAAAAGTCCCTATCAAGACTACATACACAACATAAAAACGACAAGTAAGAAAAGTACTATTGTTATTTTAATATATTATATTTTACTCTACTATGCGAACGTTAAGCCAGGAAGTGTTATGAACAATTAGCGCCCAGAAAGGCTGGCTTCTGAACACCATATTTAAGAGAAAGCTAGTTTTTTTTCGGGCACATTAAGAGACACGGCCGCATGGAGAGAGTGTTACTGGAGGGAATGATAGAAGACAACAGAGGGAAAGGCTGTACAAGACACCGTTGAACAATAAGCATTCAGGAATGCTTGAACATGTCACTAAAACAGGCGGGACACCCTTGCTCAAGACCGCAGAAAATTGAAGAGATCCGTAGGGAACACTACGTTCTGGAAAGAATCTGTCACCTGATGATGATAATGCGAACGTTAATAGTGATGTTCTTACTTGTCACTTTTTGTTGTTGCGCTATGTTCTTGATAAACGTATTTTTTGTCGAAACGTCGATTTACCAGCTGGAATGTTTAGGGTGAATATCTTCTATTGCGTCTAGTGCTCCTTTTTTGTTGTTGTACATGTGTTCTTGATAAACGCATTGTTGTCGAAACGTTGATTTGTATATGTTATAATGTGTGTTTCCAGTAATTAGCAAAAACTTCATAACCCCGTTGCAAGCTTCCCTTATGCCAAGCCATTAAGGCACAACAAGTTATGATTTAATTATGAAACAGCGTGTACAAATAATAAAGATATGTATACGAATAGCAGGATCATCCTCTAAAAACAAAATGATGATTCTGCATTATGGCAAGAATGTAAATCTAGCGGTTCTAAACTTGTTCTAGAATGGAAAAATAGATGTTTACAAAAACGTACCACTACAACTTGTGAACGTTATTTTAGAAGATAACAAGAAGACGTGTAGCGAATATAGAAGTTATATTTTTTTGTTAAGAACAGTAATGAAGTCCTTCATTATAATATCCCTGCGAGGCTATTCCCACACTGTGTTACTTATCTTGACTGACGAGACATATCATTGGTTACTTTGTGTCGCCAGCCAATAAAAAAAGACGAATAATTTTGGATCAGCCGATAAATATCAGTGCTTATGATCATCTGTAGGGCAGTTCTGGAGATGGACCTGCAGCAACCTTAATGAAAGACACAGACGGGAAATGTAAAGTAATAACAGTGAAAATATTATTTTTCAAGATGTTTGGCAATCACTCAAACTAAATGTATATCTTTTGATATGGTTTCAAGCGTCTCGTTTCGTTTTTAAGTGTACTGTAATCTATTTTACCTGCACATTACTTTTTCTTGTTTGTGGTTGATTATCTGTTGTTGATTACTTTTTCTTGCTGGTGGTTGCCGCATGATCCTTTACAGTGTGCTGCACATTCCTTTTTATTTTTGGTGGATGATTACCTCTTGTTGATTACTTTTTCTTGTTGGTAGCTGGTTACCTCTTGTTGATTACTTTTTATTTTTGGTGGTTGATTACCTCTTGTTGATTACTTTTTCTTGTTGGTGGTTGATTACCTCTTGTTGATTACTTTTTAATTTTGGTAGTTGATTACCTCTTGTTGATTACTTTTTCTTGTTGGTAGTTGATTACCTCTTGTTGATTACTTTTTCTTGTTGGTAGTTGATTACCTCTTGTTGATTACTTTTTCTTGTTGGTGGTTGATTACCTCTTGTTGATTACTTTTTAATTTTGGTGGTTGATTACCTCTTGTTGATTACTTTTTAATTTTGGTAGTTGATTACCTCTTGTTGATTACTTTTTAATTTTGGTGGTTGATTACCTCTTGTTGATTACTTTTTAATTTTGGTAGTTGATTACCTCTTGTTGATTACTTTTTCTTGTTGGTAGTTGAATACGTCTTGTTGATTAATTTTTCTTGTTGGTAGTTGATTACCTTTTGTTGATTACTTTTTCTTGCTGGTGGTTGGTTACCTCTTGTTGATTACTTTTTAATTTTGGTAGTTGATTACCTCTTGTTGATTACTTTTTTTTGTTGTTGGCTGATTACCTCTTACTGATTACTTTTTTTTGTTGGTGGTTGCCGCATGATCATTACAGTGTGCTGCACATTACATATTGTTACCTTACAAAGGGATACGAACGTCTCTCGTGTAATCCGAGGGTTAGCAGGCAACCAAAATTTTAAAAGCGCCACCTCGGAGTGCATCGAGGAAATAGATTTCTCAGAAGATCTTGAGAAGCTAAGGCATTTTTAAAAATTAATTCTGGACAATTAGACGGAGACAAAATGAGAATTGTTTATAGAACGACACACAATATGTCCGATTATCACCTCACTGTCCCTACAGTCAAAAACACTGTTGCAGTACAGTTTAAGACAACTGCTGGCATGGACTGTCGGTTGTCGTTTCAGAAAGCTTACTACGGCTGGAATAGCGAGAAAGACTCCGAAGAAAAACTATTGTCCGTAGAGTACACGCGGAAAGCAGCATAGCTTCAGAGAGAAAGCCCGCGTGCAAGAAACATGTAAATAACGAAAGCTGTTGTCATCATCATAAAACCCATAACTCTTCAGGGTCGTAGGTGTGTCACTCTGGAAACATCAACTTCGCCGTCTGTGTGCGAGTTGTTGAAAGTAAAAAGACATTCTTGTGAAATTGATTTGCTGAGCCTTATTTCAGAGGCAGGTGGGTTCTAAGGTGTGGCAGCTGGACAACTGATCCGACAACAATACACCCAGGTCATCAACAGGGTATAACGTTGACCGTGCTCTTTAATATATATGTTATGATGGTAACTGGTGACCAGTTGATTGGAGATAGTCGAACCCTTTTATATACATATGGAAATATTGGAGATGGTCGAACCTTGCCATATGCAGATAGAAGGATTGGAGATGGTTGAACCCTGCCATATGCAGATGGAAGGATTGGAGATGGTTGAACCCTTTCATATGGCAGATGACATTCTAGTTTTTCTGGCAGTCCATGGTATTTTCAGCATTCTTCTGTAGAACCACATCTCTATTGCCTGTAATTTCCCACTTTCCAGTATGTTTATCGTCCAAGACTCGCACCCATATGTTAGTATAGGGGTTATATAGCACTGCAGAACTCTCTTTCTCACCTCTAATGACAAGGTCATATTACACAGTATATTTTTCATTTTTATGAATGTTGTTTTTGCATGTCCTATTCTGCTGTATGTACATTATCGGACAAGAACCTGGAAATGAGAGTGAAAGTAAATCTACCACGTTTACAACTTCCATTGAAGTGATAATCAGACTTGCCAGGAAGCATGGCAATGACATTCCAATGCATACAGATTTAGTTAGTCAAGGCTCTAATAGGTGAGAATTCCTCAGAAGGGCGTATTATTGCTTACACTGGTAGGTCTGTTTTTCGGCATTAACTCTTGGCATTCACTGCTCAGTGCATAGGGGTTGTATTAGGGAAGAAAGTGGAGCTTTCTATGCAACGAATAGTAGTATGACGATGGAGATGATGACGGTGACGGAGACAATGATATGGCTGGAATTACTTAATGTTTTCGGTGTCTGTATTCTTAATGATTTTATCAGTATCTACTGAGGAGCGCGGTAGCCTAGTGGATAGTGAGCTTGCTTGCTATCATCTGGTTACAGCGTGCCAGGTTCGAAACCACGTCCGGACATTTAAAAAAAATCCGGGTTGTGATTTCTCACTTGACACGACCACTCCTCCAGTCGACTCAGCTGTAAATGAGTACCTGACGCATGAGTTAGGGAAGGTAAAAAACAGCAAGGAAGGGAACTGGCCACCCCACCTAATAGTTGCTGCGGCTTAGTACATGAAGAGTTATCTTCATCCCCGACGGCAGATGCCATGGGACCTACCTTTACCTTTACCTTACAGTCTATTGTCTATCCCCAGGTGGAAGCTGGTTGATAGCACCCGCACCTGCCGTTAAGAGTATTTGTGCGAGCTGTAGGTTTCTGTTCAAGGCCAGATGTGACATCTGAGTCGTGCTGAGTCCTTGTTATGAAGGGTGGTTGTGATGTTAAAGATCCATATCTTTCTCAGTCTTCCCTTTGTTCTGTAACCAACTGATCATTTGTTATAAGCTCTCAATGGTAATTGGATTCGGTCCATTCTCACAAGGTGACCAAACCACTTTGTCTACTGACGTTCTATACATCCGATACAAGGCATTATTCCTACTCTTTTTCTGATATCCTCGTTTCTTTGTCCAGTTTGATATCCAAAGCAGCTTTTCTCAAACACTTCATCTCATGCTGTGATGATTTTTTTCTCTGCAGCGAGGTTGTTAAAGACCATGTTTGACATTGGTAACAAAGTGTTTGTATGAAAATTGTAGATATTATCTGTCTCTTTATGTCCATATTGATCTTTGGATGCAGGAGTAATGGTGAAAGTTGATATGTCACTGTGTTTGCTTACAGTCCTCTTGATTCTATTTCTCTGTCTAGTTTCCCATTTTCTGAAGAAAAAAAAAACACTTCCGAAATATAAGAATTCTTTTGTTTATTTTACTGCTGAATCTATTGTGATATCTATTGATGTTGGTAACTTGCAGATTTTCATAACTTCCACCTTTTGTATGGTAATTTTCTAAGTTATAATACTTACAAGCTGTTGACAGTGCATCTATGTGGGTTTGCGTACTTTCTACGTTATTGTATATCAGACTTTGATCATCGGCGAACAGAAGTTCATTGATTTTACTTGTGTTTTAATCTACTGAGTTCTCTGCATTGATTTTATTTTTTCTCTTTTAGAATAATAGCTTCTTTCGTTATTCTATCCATATAGATATTGAAAACTAAAGGAGAAAGCATGCAGCCCTGTGTGAACCCTAATTTAGTTTAAAATGTTTCGTTCGCTCCATCTACTCTTCTCACTTATGCAATTTCGGTATGTTGCTTTTATGTTGTTTTGTGAATATGCTTCTAAAGACTCAGTTAGGCTGTCTACGCCATCAGTGGGCTGGAGTTAATGACTAGATTTGTACTGAAGAGTTACCTTCATATTTGTACCTGGATACAAACGGAACTTTCGTTTCTTATGCGTGTGTGTTCGTCCATCATAAATGATGATGACCATTTATTACATCCACTTTTGAAAATTCAATTAGAATTATGATCATGCCTAATAGTTCGTAGATGACTAGCAAGCCATATTCGAGCTGTAATTGTTCTTGGACAGTTTGGGCATTAAATGCCCACTGTAGGAGGATTTTAGTCTATCCGTGACTATCTAGCTACTCTCCGCTGTTGAGCTGCAACATTTCTCCTCTTTTCACAATATGATGTGCTTTTTTAAAACTGTAGAGCGCCATGTAGATATATTATATGCAAGTTCTTCCCATGTGTCTTGGTCTATTTCAAACGCTTTCAGTGAGGTTTTTAACGAGTCCTTGTAGCGATTCTTTTGGCCACCTTGAGATTGTTTACCTCTCTCCAGTTCACTATAGAGAAATATCTTAGAAAGGAGATGGTCTAGCATACGCACAAAATGATCTGCCCAACGAATCTGTGTCAGTATCAGGATATTGTCAATGCTGGGGATACCAGATCTGTCAAGACAGTCGTATCTGGAATCTTGTCTTGCCATCTGATGTTCATAACGTTTCTGAGACAAGCTGTGTGAAAGTGATTGAGTTTCTTTACATGACGTCGCTACACAGTCCATGTTTCACTAGCATATAACAGCACTGGAAGTACCACTGCTCTGTAAACTTTCAGCTTAGTCTGTAGATTAAAACCATTTCTACGCCACGCATTATCGTACAATCTGTCGAAAGTGCTGCTTGCCTTGGCGACCCTTGTATACATTTTCTGATGAAGTGAGTTGGAGATGGTGAGACCAGCTATTGGTATTTTAATATAATTTTGTGTGTGTTTTTTTTCATCTTGTTTTCTTCTTTATAAATGTCCTTGTTGGACCGTCACGGTTGAAAGAAAACTTGTTTCTCTGTTCTTAATGTTTTTATGTTTTACATTAGTTTTATTATTTGTTAGTTTGACCACACTAACAAATAATTAGTTTATTTATTTAGTTAATTAGTTTATTATTTGACAAAAAATAATAATACTCACGCGAAAGACAGGTAATGGAGTTCTATTACCTGAGTTTTATTACCTGTCTTCTATTACCTGAGTTTTATTACCACCTGAGTTTTATTACCTGTCTTCCACATGAGTATTATTTTCAATTATGTTCTACTAGCAGTACTACTTTCTATTGATTACCAAAAATAATAGTACATTGTTCTAGTTATCGCTTCTTGGTTTTTGTTATTGTGGAACTCTCGAACTTGTTGGATATTCTTTGACAGTTTGGTTGTTTATACAAATTTTAAGGACAACGGAAGCAATGTCTTTCATGTTGCATTGGCAATGCTACTGAATACAACAGTGGTCCTAAAGAATGCAAAAATAAAAGCTGAAAAACGACGTTTTATTTTATGCAGAATAAACTTCAAATCGACAATGGTAAAAAGGAAAAATAATGCATATCAGCATAAATTGACTAACAACTAGAACAGTCATAGACAAACAGCAACAAAAAAGTCAACAACTGGTATCATTTCGGTTCAACAATTAACATCAAGGGAAATTGTTCGGAACAAATAAGATCGATATTAACAACTGCCCTAAAAACATGAAAAATATATGGCAAATAACAAACAGGAAGGCAAATGGACAAACAGTAATAAATTATATTTTTCCAGTATCAACATATGGTTGTGAGACATGGACAATTAGATTCATCGTCTGGAAAGATTAATCACGGAAAGATTCCTGGAAAGAAAACAATTGACAGATCAAGATTAAGATGCCAATCAAAGCCACGTAGCGCAATGGTTAGCGCACTGGATTCGCATATGAGTGGCCCTGGGTTCATTCCCCAGTTGAGGCGGAAATGTTTTTCAGATCGCAACGGCTCCCAGGTCGACCCCGCCTTAAATGGATACCGGATTAATCCGGGAAGTAAAGACTGCGAGGGAGAGGAGATAGCTACCACCCTCATTTGCAGAACCACTGAAATGTGAGATCGCTAACATCTCACACCCCTACGGCATTAATAAATGCTATGGGTTACTTTACTTTTTTTTTTACTTAGGTTATCAAATGTCTTTTCAACATGACACTGGAAGAGGTTGGATAGATTACACAGAAACTATAAGCTTACAGAGTGGCAATGAGAACGACGTTCTGTAAAGGAGACTTCACATACAAGAACGTTCTTGACATCTTTATCTTTATTATGATTTGTTTTCTTCTACGTTTATTCTCAAATTCCTGTAGATCAGTAGGACGTAATATGAAGAACGAAGTGAGTTTTTCATGGTTTACAGATTCGCTGCGATATCTGTACCTTTTGGTTTGTTTGTTTTTCGTTCGCTCCATTGTAACCATCACGGATATCCGTGCGATTTCCGCCGGGAGCGTGATTACGTTGTGCCACCGTTATGCGCCTTGTAGGCCTAGCACATCCGATTTCGGCATGCCTTGACAATTCGGGTGGGCTACCCTTAGCCTGTGACAGCCTCTATATCTTTCTCCAGGCACGCGTAGTGGAGACTCTTCGCCCAGACGATTTTCTTGCTCTTAGTCTGACTCAAACGAGGTGTTCCACTGTCTATGAACTTGCCTCGTGTAATTGGACGTGCTGTGCCTGTGCCCATTGGGTACTGAACCATTTCTCATCCGTGAGCCTGGTTCCTTAAGGGGAAGAACTCAACAGAGGAGTTGGACCCTGGCTCTTTCGCCCTCTTAGCCGAGGTGTCATTCACCGACATCGTGTACCCCTTGTCCAAGTTCAAGTCTCACACCACGCGTTTGAGAGCAAGGCGTTCTCGAGCTGAGCGTTCTTGTCCCAATAGCGCCTGAGCCCATCAGGTACTGAACCCTTTCTCTCTTCAAGTGTATTTCCGGTGTAGGAAAACTTGACAGTAGAGTTGGGCCAGGGCTAAATCGTTGTCCCTTTTGTGCCTGAGCGCATCGAGTACGGAACCCTTTCTCTTCGCGAGCATATTTCCGGTTTAGGAAGGCTCGACATTAGAGTTGGATTAGGTCTTCTTGCTTTACCAAACGCCAATGAATGGGCCTGGGTCTGTGCCTGTAAGGAACACAGGTAACTAGAAGCTCGTCTCGAGCTGACGGAACTTGTAGTTCCCCTTTCCTAGGAACTTTTCATTTTCTTTTTGCAGTTCGCGCTGCCCTCTAGCGCTGTTCTGCCCTTTCATTGTTTCATTGTACTCGGTATGAAATATATTTGTCTCTCGCCATGCATCTACCTTTACGTGCATTTTACATTGGCCGCCCCTCCAATGTTCGGACTGGACTGACTAGCTTCACTGTATGTCGACAGTGTCGCTATATGTGGTGCTGCTGGTGGTGTCGGAGATATTGTCTGTCTCTTGTGCAGTCAAATCTCTTTCCATCTGCTACCGCCACATTCTCGGACACGATCCCCAAAAGATTTGGCCAGAATCAGCACGAGCTGCTGTATTTCTGTTTCCAGGGTGCACCGCGTGGAGGTACATTTGGGATCTTGGTTATCTGCTAACCCTGGGTCCGCCTAGAGCAATGCGTTCTCTTTGCACCCCTACCTTTTGGTGAGACACATCACACTTCAGCATAGCTTGTGGGTCAGTTTGACCCGATATGAAGTGGACGGTCAACTGGATCTCCAAAATCTCCTTAGTCACCTCATACGATATGCCTGCTGGTAACAGTCGAGCTATTCTTTGCTCCACTTTGGGACAACACTTAGAAATCGTTCTATTCTTGATCAACTATCCAGGTTAACACTATGGTTATACCTATGAGGTTGTGGTTCAGGTTAATACTTATGGTTATACCTATGAGGTTGTGGTTCAGGTTAACACTTATGGTTATACCTATCTGGTTGTGGTTCACTGAATCACATCCTCTATTATTTGTGATAGTTGGATATAAGATCTAATATAACCAAATTTGATTTATGTCTCCGGTTGAAAGAAGCGTACCTCATTATAAGGGATGCAACATGGGGACCAATGACGATTGATCAATTAGAAATAGAAACTTCATGTTATATTTCATTCACTCGTTTCTCCCTCGATATACGCTCGGTTCTTGTCAGAAAACTAGAAAATCATATCAGGAATAAGCTATAACCATACTCGTACTTTCTTGATTCCAGAGTTTCAGATTGTTATCGATTTGGCAGTGCGTTGCCTAATGCGTCTCTACCTGGGCCAGATGCGCCCCTTCCCGGGGGTTACATAGACATCAAAGGGCGGATGCGGAGAAACAATTTTAAATGAGAGGTGTACGACAACAAATTTTGAATTTGGGAGCACAAGCCTGTCTAGGAAAAGTGGGGTTTGGGGTGGGGTGGGGGGGGGGAGTTCACAGAAAGTTAACTAATTGAAAAATAATTGACAAGATAGAGATCGATAATTGGCAAGATATAGATCAATAATTGAAAAGAGCGAAATAAAAAACATCATGGATTACTTGCATAGAAAATCAAATACCGTTTGTAGACACAACCGGGGCAGGGAACTAAAATGATTCCAAGAGTGCGAGAATAAACTAAAATTGTCCCACAAGGGACAACGGGTGTAAAATGTGTCCAAAAAAGTGACTACGGAAATAAAATTGTTCCAACAGAAGTCACGAATCAAAGATATATCACAATAGAGACAGCAGAGCTAAACTACCCCAAAAACGACCACAGAACTAAAATTGTCTTAAAATGGTCACAGAACTAAAATTGTCTTAAAATGGTCGCAGAACTAAAGTTGTCTTAAAATGGTCGCAGAACTAAAATTGTCTTAAAATGGTCACAGAACTAAAATTGTCTTAAAATGGTCACAGAACTAAAATTGTCTTAAAATGGTCACAGAACTAAAATTGTCTTAAAATGGTCACAGAACTAAAATTGTTCCGAATGGGGCCACAGAACTAAAAATATTGAAAACTACTGGCGTAGCTGAATGGTTTAACGCCAATCTCTCAATCGTAATGGATCAGGTTCAAGGTGTATTTTCCCACTTACGAAAATCGTACGGCCAATCGTACGAGAGAACTAGCCCAGTACTAAACGATGGTAACCATCACCAAAGCTAACCAGGGTCTAATTTGCTTTTCCTTTTTGCCGCTGTCTGCAAAGAAATCGACAGCAAAGTCTTTATGAGTAAGCAGAACTACTCACGATTCTGGGTGAGTTGACTTCAAGACGTTCAGACGTTCTTGTCTATTGTCGTATTGAATAACTCTTTCCCCCATCACCAGCAGCCACGCCTTCCTTTACTAATTTTTCCATTCTGTAAGATGAGAGGACACAATTTGTTAGTCATTTGGAGGGAGGCGATAATAGGTAAGAGTCACCACAAATCATTTTATATCTACTCTTATTTTTCAGACGTGTGGGGATATCGAAGCTGATTTTTTCCCCAGGTCGTTATTATGCTTAGTTTCATAGCTTATTGGTTGACACAGCATCATTGACACAGCATCATTGACCTAGCATCATTGACACAGCAGCGATGACACAGCAGCGTTGACACAACAGCGTTGACACAGCAGCGTTGACACAGGAGCAGTAGTTGACACAATTGCGACACAGCATAAAAAACGTAGGGAGAAATCAAGTCAGGAATGTGGCGGACAACTATCTGACAGTTTCGCTTTGACACATCCCCACATCATATAAGATAATTGCCTGTGTGTTACCGGGGCCCAAGAGGGGAGCAAAGAATAGCACAGTTTACCTTCCATGCATGTCGTAAGAAGCGACTAAGGAGGTTATGGTATGGAGTTGGCTGTCCCATCCCATATAGGGTTAGTGACACCTGAAGAAGACGGATGTGTCAGGCCGAAAGTCGCAGATATCGCAGCAATGCTGTAAACTATGACACAATGCATTCCGTTCTCCGATGAAGTCAATGGCGACACAGCAGTAAAAATGTCAAACAAGTTTGACAGTTGTGGTTAGTCTTGAGGTTGGTGACCAGTGTGCTGGCTGGAAAATATTACTAGCGATGTGGCTACGGACGTCTATTGTTCAGTGAACTTGGTAATAAAACACTGAACATGTTGGTTATCACAGCCGAAGTCAGATATATGTGGCCATTGGCGCACGTAGAGATTACATCCTGCTGAAAATATGAGAATGCCAACTAAAGAAGATTCAGTGGGATTTTGAGAACGAACGCAAAAGAAGATGTACTTGATTTAAGAAAATCATTTAGTTAATTGATTCTTAACGCTGACTGACGAGAGTTGAATCAGGTCCGTTCTAACGGCACCGAATCGCCTTGCAACTCAAGTAAACACGTTTTCCGTACTTGACCAACCCCATCCAAAAAAGTGTGATCTTGTCAAGACATCCAACCTGTGTACTAAAGTCACTGTGAATGGACCAGTCGTGACAAGGGTTATTACAATAACAACGAATATCCCGTACAAGTATTGAAGTGTCATCAGGAACACACACAGAACATCCGTATTCGTATACAAGGATCGATAGACCTACTTGTAAACATACATAACCGGCTAATTGAGGGATCTGAAGTCTAATCAAGTAGCAAATGAACTGTGCACTTTTAGGGATGTTCTGATTTTGAACTGTGCGTGAAGTGAATTGTATTCAGTATTTGCATGTTTAGCCGTAACAACGTATATTTATCAAGATCACAAGGCTGCTACAGATAAAATCTCGAGGCTGCTACCGATAAAATCACGAGGCTGCTACCGATAAAATCACGAGGCTGCTACTAATAAAATCATGAGGCTGCTACTGATCAGGCTAAGACGACAAAACTAGCGAACACCAAAAGAAAACTAGGATTCTACAACTACAACCAGAAGATGCTGGTCACATAACACAGTGGGAATGATCAGTGACTACAAGCTGAAGGATATGTTCATGAGGAGACCCAAGTAATTATGGAGCGATGATTCGATGTGCAGTGATAATGATCTGTCGACTAATTACTATCCTATTTACTGACTAAATAACTAACATATTCATTGACTTACTGACCTTCCGACCAATAAATCAGCCATTCATCTACCCCTCAATAAATCAGCCATTCATCTACCCCTCAATAAATCAACCATTCATCTACCCCTCAATAAATCAGCCATTCATCTACCCCTCAATAAATCAGCCATTCATCTACCCCTCAATAAATCAGCCATTCATCTACCCCTCAATAAATCAACCATTAATCTACCCCTCAATAAATCAACCATTCATCTACCCCTCAATAAATCAACCTTTCATCTACCCCTCAATAAATCAACCATTCATCTACCCCTCAATAAATCAACTTTTCATCTACCCCTCAATAAATCAGCCATTCATCTACCCCTCAATAAATCAACTTTTCATCTACCCCTCAATAAATCAGCCATTCATCTACCCAATTACATTTATAAGAAACATCATATATATGAACCGGAAGCAGTTCTAATTACATTTAATTGTAAGCAATCTCTTAAAAGAGAATAACCCGGAAATAATTAATTCTCAAGAGAATAAAAAATATAAATCAGGAGTTTACTTCCGGTACTGACAAGTAACTGTAAATTCAGCTACTCCTCTTGTGACATCGTGTCATATTCGCATCAAAGTTTGGCTGCAACGGATCTCCAGCATCATCTGTTGCTTGCTTTAGTAGTGTACTGTGATAGAATGTACCATGTCCATCTCATGATATTTCCCTCCCAAGTGTATCTCTGCCTACCTCTTGCTTATCTACGTTCAACTATACCTTCAAGTAAGGTCTTCAAAAAATTGTATAATCTTTGAATATCTCTAACTCTATTTTATGTGTTCAATTTAATTTTCTTTAATTTTTTTTTCCATACGCAATGTCAGAAACTGTTTTCTTTTCTTTCCATGAGGTTCTCCATATTCTATATATCCACATCTCCAAGACATGAACGATGTTGTCTAACTGCTTATTCAATATCCAAATGTATGCGACATATATTAATGTAGAACTGATGGAGAATTTTACAATTCGCATTTGTAGTTTGTGATTTTTTTAGAAACAGAAACACAAATAAAAGCGGTTGGGGTTTTGTTGCCTACAGAAAAGGCGTGAAGTTGGTTGAGAAATCTTCAGCATATTCTACTGTCACATCGAGCATGAGGATGGAGATAGAGGGAGTTACAGCAGCTCTTAATTGGTTGATAACTGATACATCAACACACGCGGTAATACTCACAGAATCTCAAAGCATGTTGTGCAAGATAGAAAAGTTCATGCTAAGAAAAGAATGGTAGGACTTATTGAACAACTCAGTTGTCCAGAGCATTACATGGATATATTGCCCTGGTCATGCTGGGGTCAGAGGAAACGAGAGAGAGAGCCGACTTACTGGCAGGCAATGCGGCGATAGACGGCACATTGCTGAGAAGAGATAAAGCAGACTTAATGAAGGCAGTGGTAAATTCATTTCGAGATGCAGATGATGTCAATGAGGTTGAGAACGTACACATACAGAGAATGTTTGAAATGGGAGTATTCAGAGGTGAGGGGAGGAAAAGTAAATTTTTTGGAAAGTCCGAAAGATCACACAATCCACACCTGACCATGACTCTGAGTCTACATACACTGGGATGGCTGCTGGAGCGGAGAGCGGAGCACTTATGGGGATGTCCCGCGTGCTGTGAAGCCAGTTTCTAATCAAGAATCAAGATTTGTTTAGAAGTCAATATGTTTCTCATGTGTTTAAAGTACTTTTTGTCATTCCTATTCTTCGTTTAGCTAGAGAGAATTTGAGAGAAACTTGAGGAGTTGTGTTCTGTCAGCCATGAAGTCTAACCACATCCGCACATCTGTTGTAATGTATATCTGAATGGAGAATATGAAGAGTGTGTTCGCCATGGCCAGATTTCACTCTTCATGTCTGACCTAATCATCTGTGTCTATATGTTGTGTCTATATGTTGTGTCTATATGCTGTGTCTATATGTTTAGTGTCTATATGTTTAGTGTCTATATATTGTGTCTATATGTTTGTTGTCTATATGTTATGTCTATATATTTAGTGTCTATATGTTTAGTGTCTATATATTTAGTGTCTATATGTTTAGTGTCTATATGTTTAGTGTCTATATGTTTAGTGTCTATATGTTTAGTGTCTATATATTGTGTCTATATGTTTGTTGTCTATATGTTATGTCTATATGTTTAGTGTCTATATGTTTAGTGTCTATATGTTTAGTGTCTATATGTTTAGTGTCTATATGTTTGTTGTCTATATGTTATGTCTATATATTTAGTGTCTATATGTTTAGTGTCTATATGTTTAGTGTCTATATATTGTGTCTATATGTTTGTTGTCTATATGTTATGTCTATATGTTATGTCTATATGTTTAGTGTCTATATGTTTAGTGTCTATATGTTTGTTGTCTATATGTTATGTCTATATGTTTAGTGTCTATATGTTTAGTGTCTATATGTTTAGTGTCTATATGTTTAGTGTCTATATGTTTAGTGTCTATATGTTGTGTCTATATGTTTGTTGTCTATATGTTATGTCTATATATTTAGTGTCTATATGTTTAGTGTCTATATGTTTAGTGTCTATATGTTTAGTGTCTATATGTTTAGTGTCTATATGTTTGTTGTCTATATATTTGTTGTCTATATGTTTGTTGTCTATATGTTTGTTGTCTATATGTTTATGATAATGAACGCTGAAGAAATAGATTCCTCTTAGCTGTATAAAGTTTTTTCTTTAAAAAAATTGCATCAAATTGCATGGGGCGGAAAGTTGTGAGTCTTTTGATAATGAAACGTCACTATGGAACAACTATCCAACTGCAACACAGGAAGCAAGAGCTTAATTGCTTACATCATATGGGAAACAGAAAGAGCAACGCAGCAAGATTTTAAAGAATGTCTCGGAGACAGGGCCGTGGATATGATTACCTAAAGGAGAGGGTTTCACGTAAAAAAGATCTGGTCTGTTTTTATGTGTACATTTCACTCTTTGTCGGGAAATTTGAAGACCTTTTTAGTGAGAAAATCGTTAGGGGCGGAGTTTTTAACCGACGTTTTGGCTACGTTTCTAGAATTAAAATTCATGTCCGGATATGCTAAGGGTGTGTGTGGCTGGGGGATGGGTTGAACATTCCAGACCCCCTTCATTTCTACAGCCCTGCTAGAAAAACCTGCCCATATTATCGATCCTGCAGAATAAATGCAAACATCGCCAACAGTAAACATGCATATTCTGATACATTGAAACAACTTAAACTACCAAACAAATGTTCTTTCTCCATGGGGTTAACATCGACTCCACATGGGGTTAACATCGACTCCACATGGGGTTAACATCGACTCCACATGGGGTTAACATCGATTCCATATTGTGGAACAATACACAAAATAATCCATACCAGACCAGGCTCGTATACGAGGCGCTGAGTGCCAGGGAGACACAGAAAAATAGTGCTTGTATGTCAGAAAGAATTAGGAAGTTTCAGAGCCAAATAGATTTACAGATCTCAGTCAAATAAGAGTATTTATATATCAGTGGATATATCCATAGTGAGCTAAATAAGAGTATTTATTTGGGCGTCAGTGGATATATCGATAGCAATACGTCTATACATTTCGTCAACAGATACATAGGGATATGGGGGTCTGAAAAAAAGTTTGACAGTTGTTGAAAAAGAAGGAATGGGGATGTGTTGACAGAAGTTGATGTCAACAATACTGTTTTTCACACATCAATTACTGTGTTTAAATTGATAATGGTTAAGTTTTCTATAGATGGATACACAGTACCGACTATCTGGGAAAGATTTCTATAGACACATTGAATGTAAGTTATTCTGCTCTCTAGTTGTAACAAATGACAATATACTCATGGTAATTTTCATATAGGTTGCAAAAAGCTACAGGTGTCATTTGGTCATACTCCGGATGTCACTTTGATGTGCTCGAACAAGGGACATACTCGAATATGACAAGTTCTGGACAGGGGATATTGTAGATATGACAAGTTCTGGACAGTCTTAGGGGATATTGTAGATATGACAAGTTCTGGACAGTCTTAAGGGATATTGTAGATATGACAAGTTCTGGACAGTCTTAGGGGGTATTGTAGATATGACAAGTTCTGGACAGGGGATGTTGTAGATATAACAAGTTCTGGACATGGGATATTGTAGATATGACAAGTTCTGAACAGGGGATATTGTAGATATGACAAGTTCTGAACAGGGGATAATGTAGATATGACAAGTTCTGGACAGTCTTAGGGGATACTGTAGATACAGAATAGATGACCTGTCCATGATTCTGAGAGGTCAGCACATGCCCACGGCGATTATGAAAGTACAGCACATGCCCAAGGTGATTATGAAAGTACAGCACATGCCCACGCCAATTCTGAGCATCCAGCACATACCCGTGGCAATTATGAGAGTCCAGAACATGCAACTTCATCGTTTATCGTCTGTGTAACTAACATTGTACATAATGGAGAAGGAAACCCACTCACAGAAACCATCCTTCGTCGTTTATTGCGATATGTATTTGAGCTACACTGTCAGTCCTCTAGGTTACATTTTCTTCTTCTTTTCGTTTACTTTCAGTCTCCGACAGTGATAACTCTATCAAAGGTAGCAGTCAACTCCAGTCTACCACAGTGATGACTCTTATCAAAGGTAGCAGTCAACTCCAGTCTCCCACAGTGATTACACTGACAACGTAAGTAGTCAACCTCAGTCGCATATTGATGACTGAAAAGGTTGCAATCAACCAAAGTCTCAAATATTGATAACTTTGAAAAAGATTAGGATCAACTCCAATCTCCCACATTCATTGCGTCAAAACAAATTTACCCATCCCTTTAAATTATTTTAGCATTAAAAAAATAACGTGACTTACCCTTCCCCTTAAAATATTTTAGTATAAAAATTGGATTTTTTGTTCATATTTCTTAGCAAAACGTTTTAAATTCGAGTAATTTTATTGGTATATAACACCAGTATTGTTGACGACAGCTTTTGTCAAACATCCCCAACCCTTACCCTAGTCAACAACTGTTAAACACTTTCGTACTTCCACTCCTCTAGTTGTAGAAGTAGTTTACGGACAGACTCTCTGAGACAACTCGAAACATAACTCTAGGAACCGAAAGACATAACACGAGTTATTTACTCTTCTTATTTTAGATTTAGCTAACATCGCATCTTATTTAGGAACTATTTTAGGAAATTAGCCAAATTCGAGAGCGTGTAACTCAGGAAAAAAAAAGACAGTATGGTGGTAACGTCGATTCTGTTATTATTCCAAGTAAAACTCAAATCATGTTTTTTCCTTATCTTTATAGAGAAAACGTGTATGTTTAAGTTATAATGCAGACGTAGTGCCAGCTGATCGGTCCTGTTTTTAGTCATCTGCTACATTCTCCGTTTAACCGTGTCCTTCGTCGTTATACAGCCCTGTAGACTCATCGGGGATAATCCTTCTAAGTGATGCAATCGAATTTTTCAATATTTTCACTGGTTTCTATGTGTGTACTTTGTATCTTCTGGTTCGGAGTTTGGCATGTCTACACAGAAAGTCCTGCTTCCCTAATAAATGCTGCTGTATTTTAAAGTTCCTCAGTGCTCCCATACATCTTTCTGTGGATATCCATCTCTGTGGGCCAGTGTTCTTCCCTTAACTGATTTTGTGTATTGCAGTCTTGCAGGATATGTTCAGTGGTCTGTTCTGCCTGCCCACAAGGACACAGTGGTGATGGGACCAATCTTAGCCTATTTAACTGGCTATTTAATCTGTTGTGTCCTGTTCTGAGGCGGAAGATAATAACCTGCTCTGCTCTGTCGAGATAGTGGTAATTGTCCTTTGGGTGATCGACTTTCCTGATGGCTGTGATGAGGGTCTTCTATTCTTGGTAGGTAGTTTCTTGGTATGTTTGTTCCTGTGTTGCTCCATCCTTTGCCAGTCTGTCTGCCTCTTCATTTCCTGGTATGCCACAGCGGGATGGTATCCACTGTAGTACTACCCTTTTTTGGATGCTCACTTCTGGCATGGCTTTCGTCAGGTCTGGCAGCTTATCGCTGTCAAGGGCTTGTAGGACAGACATAGCATCAGTAAGAAATACCACCTGCTGGCATTGACTTGTTGTGTTTTTAATTATTTCTGCAGCCATGTTTAAAGCCTGTATTTATGCAGAGTAGTTGGGGCAGAATCTTCCAGTTGGTGAACATGTGGATTCATTTTCTTTTTCTGGATATTTTATGTACACTCCAGCACCTCCATTCTTCACTGCTCTGGTTGCTGATCCGTCGGTATATACTTGTATCCATGCTTCTCTGGGGTACATATCTTCAATCATGTTGCATACTATTGTTTTATTTTGAAGATTATTCAGTTCTATCATAGTGTGGTAGTTGTTTATGGTGGTTCTAATAGTGAGATTTGGGGATTGCTCCCACGGAACTTGAAAAAATTATTGGTGATATCTCTCTTGTTATGTCTGGTAGTTCTACTTTGTATCAACATCCAATAAAAATCACGGGGAAAGTTAAATGCATCATTCTAGAAAAATGGTTTCCAGTATCTTTTAACACCGATGGTCACGTTTTAACCTGTACAAAAGTAGAGAGATAGAGATTTGAGAGAGAGAGAGAGAGAGAGAGAGTATGTGATAGAGACAAAGAGAGAGAAACAAAACTACAAAACTGAGCCACACGGACACTAATAGAGTAAACATTTTGAACACCGACATGAATAGGTAAAGTGGAAACTCGCTATAACAACGTGGTCCGGACATACAACATATGTATGTAATAACAGAAATTGTCGTCTTCTTCTTCTTCTGCGTTCATTGTTAAACTCCTGCAGATTAGCAGGATGTAGTCCAGAGAATGGGATGCGTTGTGTCATGGTTTACATCATTGCTGCGATATTTGCGCCTTTCGGCCTGACACAACCGAGTTCAGCATGGCTTTGGGTCACTGACCCTATATGGGATGGGCCGGCCAACTCCATCCCATAACCTCCTTAGTGTCATCCTACGACATGCATGGAAGGTAAATAGTGTTGCTATTCCTTGCTTTCTTCTCTGACCCCGGAAACACACGGGCGAGAAATTCGCTATATACTATACACACAATATCATCATCGTAAGAATTATCTTCTTGTGCCAAGCTTGGCACATAGGGGACTTGTCATAGCTCTCCATGCTTGTCGATCAATCTTGGCACATAGGGGACATGTCATAGCTCTCCATGCTTGTCGATCAAGCTTGGCACATAGGGGACATGTCATAGCTCTCCATGCTTGTCGATCAAGCTTGGCACATAGGGGACATGTCATAGCTCTCCATGCTTGTCGATCAAGCTTGGCACATAGGGGACATGTCATAGCTCTCCATGCTTGTCGATCAAGCTTGGCACATAGGGGACATGTCATAGCTCTCCATACTTGTCGATCATTCTTGGCACATAGGGGACATGTCATAGCTCTCCATACTTGTCGATCAATCTTGGCACATAGGGGACATGTCATAGCTCTCCATGCTTGTCGATCAACAGTCAGTTGTTTCAGATCGTTCATTTTCATACCAGCTGTTGTGATTTCTTTTTCGATAGTTCATTTCAGTGTTGTTAGAATAATATAATTGGGGATTTGGAAAATTGTTGTTATATAGGTAAATTTGTTATAAAAGGATGCGATATATAGGGATTCATCATCATCAGGTGATATACTCTTTCCAGAACGTAGTATTTTCTATAGATCTCTTGACTTCTCCGCGGTCCTGAGCAAGTTGTCCTTTTAGTGACATACACTTCTAGTGACATACGCAGGCCTTCCTGGGTGTATTTTATCCAACGGCGTCTTTGGCGGCCATTGCCCTTGTTGCCTTCTATCATCCCCTCCAGTAACACTCTCTCCATGCCGTCGTGTCTCTTAATGTGACCGAAAAAAGTAACTTTTTCTTTAATATGGTGTTCAGAAGCCAACCTTCCTGGATGTTAAGTGCTCGTAACACCACCTGGTTTGTTTTCCTTGCTGTCCATGGTATTCTCAGAACTCTTCTATAGCACTTTAATTCAAATGATGTTATTCTCTTGGCCACTGTTTTATTTAGTGTCCATGCTTCACATCCATATGTCGCCACAGGAAATACACATGTTCTTTTGTTAGTACCTTGCCATAGTTTCTTTATCTGTTTTAATTTTTCCAGCGCCATTGCTGTTCTTCTTTTGAAGATATAGGGATCCCAATGTTTAATTAACAGGTACGTCTTTAGTGAAAGGGAGAAGCAAGAGGTTCACCCAAAAGAGTTCTTCTTCTTCAGCGTTCATTCTCAAACTCCTGCTGAATTCTCTTGTAGCAGGACCATTGTCCTACTAGATTTCCAGCAGGATGTAGTCCAGAGAATGTACATGCGTTGTGTCGCCGTTTTATTTGCGCCAATGGCCCGATACATCCGTCTTCCGCGGGACCCAAAAGAGTTACTTCCTAGTTTTTTTGTTGTAGGATATTCAATCATTTATTGAGAAAAAAAAACATGTACGCTGTGATGGCTAATCCACTTTTTTGGTATGCCCTCTAGCGCTAAATTTCAAATCTAAATTTGAAACATCATATCACTTCCTCAACCCGTACTCCTTTATGTACGACTTGGAAATAAAAGTTGTATAACTGTATAATGTAGGATGAAGGTGCTAAAAATAAAAGACAGCGTAACTATGACAACAGGGAAACGGAAAGTGATAAACATCTTATTCGTGAAGTCGTGAAAACAGGTGTAGAAGATTTTGAAAATGATTATCTGCCCCGCTTGTTCGTTCTAAATAGAAAGAACAAAAATGTGAGGAAAATAGAATATCCGCATTAAAATCTCGACATTGTTAAACCAATTTCCTCGTCACGAAAAATAATATAAGCAGTGAAATCTCGACATTGTTAAACCAATTTCCTCGACACGAAAAAGAATATAAGCAGTGAAATCTCGACATTGTTAAACCAATGTCCTCGTCACGAAAAATAATATAAGCAGTGAAATCTCGACATTGTTAAACCAATTTCCTCGACACGAAAAATAATATAAGCAGTGAAATCTCGACATTGTTAAACCAATTTCCTCGACACGAAAAATAATATAAGCAGTGAAATCTCGACATTGTTAAACCAATGTCCTCGTCACGAAAAATAATATAAGCAGTGAAATCTCGACATTGTTAAACCAATTTCCTCGTCACGAAAAATAATATAAGCAGTGAAATCTCGACATTGTTAAACCAATGTCCTCGTCACGAAAAATAATATAAAAAGCATGGAAAGCTATGACATCTGCCCTATGTGCCAAGTTTGGAAAGCTATGACATCTGCCCTATGTGCCAAGATTGGGAAGCATGTGACAAGCATTGATAGCTATGACATCTGCCCTATGTGCCAAGTTTGGGAAGCATGTGACAAGCATTGATAGCTATGACATCTGCCCTACGTGCCAAGTTTGGAAAGCATGTGACAAGCATGGAAAGCTATGACATCTGCCCTATGTGCCAAGCTTGGAAAGCTATGACATCTGCCCTATGTGCCAAGTTTGGCATGAGAGGAAAATGATGATGAATGTAAACTATTCGAAATGTCAAATACTTTTGAGAGATGAACATGGAAGATTCCCACATGACTGTACAATTGCCGAGGGACTTGAATAAACCACCATTTACTGATGTGATAAAAACATATCAACGATTAGAAGAAAGAGCAAATTCAGCAATATCATTCTGTGTGGAAGAGGAATTGTTCATGGTGAAGTCGGATGTGTTAGGCCGAAAGGTGCAGACATCGCAGACTAGCTGTAAATCATGAAACGACGTATCCATTCTCTTGACTACAGCAAGATACTCTGCAGAAATTAAAAATGAAAGAAAAAGATGAATTTCTAAGAAACTAACATCCCAGGTTCAGCAACCAAACTTTGGACTTTTATTACAACCATGACCATCTGCGGTAAAAGAGCTCTGAATAGAAATAATTAGGCCTTCATTCGTTACTTTAAAGCCGAAGTCTCATTGGTATGAAAGAAAGCTCAGAATAACCACCCCACTGAACATAGGAAGTAAGAGCTGATCGTTCGCAATTCCAGGGGTTCTCAAACAAACGAACAAACATATTCATGAAGTTGTTCTTACTTTGAGATGTATATTCTTCTTCTTCCTGTTATTGGTGTCCTATGCGCAGAAGTCTATACAGGCAAGAGAGTTTCCTTTGTAAATGCAGGTGTCAGCCAGATGTCTTCAGGATTGTCCCACAATTTCACTTCCACTTCTGATGCCTTTTAGTCATGAGAGCCTTATAACATCCATCCATCCATCCATCATCATCATCCACATAGCCATCATCAAACCCATAAGACTTCAGTCATAAGAGGGCCACTCTGGAAACATCAACACAGAAATTTCGTTACGTCTCTCTGCTCTAAGTTCTTTGTTTCAGTGTGGGGAATCTTAATCCTGTCCAATAATTAATATGATTGATCCATACTTTCCTCTGAGCCCCTCTTCTTCTTCTCCTCCACTGTTTCCTGCAAGATCGTTTTGAAAAGGGAATCTTGCCTTATCACATGGCCCAACGACACATCACATGGCCCAACGACACATCACATGGCCCAACGACACATGCCTTATATTCGCGCCTCGCTCGTGTGTGGCCGAGACATGGGAGAGGAGCAAAGAATAGCAACACCGTTTACCTTCCTTGCATGTTGTAAGAGGCGACTAAGGAGGTTATGGGATGGAGTTGGCTGTCCAATCCCATAAAGGGTCAGTGACCCAATGCCATGCTGAAGTCAGATGTTTCAGGCCGAAAGGTGCAGACATCGCAGCAATGTCATAAACCAGGACACAACACATTCCGTTCTCCGGACTACATCCCACTAATCTGCAGGGATTTGAGAACAAACGCAGAAGATGAAGAATATTCGTGCCTCATCACATGTCCCATGCATCACTTGTCCCATGCATCACTTGTCCCATGCATCACTTGTCCCATGCATCACTTGTCCCATGCATCACTTGTCCCATGAATCACATATCCCACCCATCACACGGGCCACTCATCACATGGCCCAGTCATCACATGGTCCACACATCACATGGCTCACTCATCACGTGGCCCAACGACACAAGCCTTATATAATAATCTTCCTACATTTTCGTCTTCTTCTGTGCTCGCTCTGAAACTCCTGCACATTAATTAAAGGGATGTAATCCAGATAAATGAATGTGTTGCATCATGGTGTATAGGTTTACTGCGGTAACTGCGACTATCGACTTGACATATCCGATTTTCAACATGGCTTATGTGTCACTTTGACAATCTAAGGGATGGAGCAACAATCTCTACCGAAACCTCCTAGTCGCTGCTTATGATATCCATGCCAAGTTACAGTGTTGCCTTTCTTTTCTGCCATTCCGAGCTCCGAGAACACATGGGCGGAAAGTTATCAATTATAAGGACGATATCTTGTGTAAAAGTGAACGATAATTCAATAGAGCGGTAGAAATCAAGATAAGAAAAAAATTTGCAATGGAATCTAATGTAAAGAGAGAAATGTGTACTTTACCAACAATCTCACTGTCAAATTGCAAATCCTTTGGGGGTTGGATTACTGAATCTCATTTGCGGCTCACAACAAATCTCTACAAACTGCATCAAACATCTGTACTCAATATTAGCTCGGGACTTAGCCATTGGCTAAGCAAACAGCATCATTTTGTATGTTTAACTCTCAGCTTTCAGATACGGGGAATAATTTATAAGATAAAGCGGTGGGTCCTCGCGTGTGGTACATATGTCCTGGAATTAATCAAAACCGTAAAAATTATAAGACTGATTGGATAATTGGAAAACCGCATTCTAAAATGATTGTTGAATTTACTCATCAATTTCATTGGTCACTGATTATACTTTGTGTCGCCCGTGTATTGTCAGGGGCCCGAAAGGGGAGCAAAGAATAGCAACACTGTTTACCTTCCATGCATGTCGTACAAGGCGTCTAAGGGGGTTATGTGATGGAGTTGGCTTTCATATCCCATATAGGGTCAGTGACCCAAAGCCATGCTGACGTCGGATGTGTCAGGCCTAATGGCGCAGATATCGCAGCAATGATGTAAACTATGACACAACGCATTTCGTTCTCCGGACTACATCCTGCTGATCTGCAGGAGTTTGAGAACGAACGCAGAAGAAGAAGAAAAAGAAGAAGAAGATACTTTGTGTCGAGAGAATATGAACATAAAGGGGAAAATCAAATGAGTTATTTTAGAAGGCTATTTTCCAATTAGCCAACAGGTCTAATTTTGTCGAGAATTAACACAAAGAAATTACCTTCATTTTGCCATTGTAACTCTTCCTTTTCTTCTTCAGCGTTCATTCTCAAACTCCCGCTGCATCTCTCTTGTAGTAGGGCAATTATCCTACTAGATTTTCAGCAGGATGTAGTCCAGAGAATGAAAATGCGTTGTGCCGCCGTTTTATTTGAGTCAATGGCCCTACACATCCAACTTCGGCATAACCCTGGTAATTCGGCATGGAGATAAATTATTACATAAAGACTTACCATTTGTTGAACACAAGTGTAATATTGCATCATACACTACAATTGTTAATTCATTATTAATTTGATTATACACGGACTTGAAGCCCTAACACGTTTCAGCAGCATTGCCTGTATAGCTTGAAACGGGCACGACTTTCGCTGCGTTTGAACCATGACCAAATTTGGATACGTTGGAACTACTAGATTATCCCACTTTACCCTTCGAAACAGAATTAACTATGTTTATGGCAATGAAGGTTCTGCATCTGGGGAGAATTTCTCGTACAAACTGCTTTTCTCGCATTCATCAACGATTTAAGTGAAGAAACATCCTGTAGAACTAGAGTGGTACTGTTAGTAGATGACCTATCACAGTTCTGTGCTGCACACATCAAAAGGCTGGATGCCACAAAAATTCTTCAGAGAGAAATTGACATTTTGACCAACTGGATGGACAACTGGATGGACAAATGGATAGACAAATGGATGGGCAAATGGTGTGTAAGTATCAATGTAGACAAGAAATCCACAGTTATTTTTACACTTTCACAAAAATAAAGAGTAGGAAATATCTCTGTAAATGAAACAATCTTAAATGTAGATAGATGACCAACCCACATATCTTGGTGTAACATTTCATGTTAAAATGACATGGAAACATCATACCAGTAAAGCAGAAACAAAGGCTAGAAGGAAGATAGCTATACTAAGGAAACTGAGTGTGACAACTTGGGGAGGTAGTGAAAGAATTCTTAAAAACGTATATCAACAAGTTATTCGACCACGCGTAGAATATGACATTACAGCATGGAGTTCATCATCAAACACCACTCTATAGAACTTCAGTAGTACAGAGTACAGAGCCAAATACTTATAATCATTTCAGAAACAATGAGATCCACACCAATCATAGAAATGCAGAAGATAGAAAGAATGCTGTTATTGAAAGAGCGTAGAGATAGTAAAGTTATGATCCATGGAGAAAAGTTCATTTCCCACCATAGCCACCCAAGGGAAGAAAGATTCCAGAATCTGTCACAAGGACCGTTTAAAAGACGTAGCTTTATACTCCAGGGCAAGCGACTACGTAGACAGGTATCGGATCTTTCAGATGTAACAAATACCACTGATATCTCAACCAGTACACACCCCATGGGAAAACAAACATATCTACCAGTGACCATCCAAAAAATATAAACATGTGTGTATGGGGATGAACAGCAGAATAACCGACAGAAAAGGTAGCAGCTTTCTGTTTTCTCGATGATGCCTACACAAGTGATGTATGGACCAGAGTGTACACGGATGGTCCAGCACATAATTCAGTAAAAAATGGAGGAAGTTTATGTGGAATTTCCAGGTGGTAACATTAATACCACATGTATACCAGAGTGGAATTACTATAACAACTGTGATTCTGAAGTCAATGCTATTTGTACAGCTGGAGTGAAACTGTTAGCTATCTGGACAGGACTTCACACCATATTGTAATACTTGCAGATGTACGATCAGTACTAGAGGCACTACAATCCAATAAACTTCCAGAGTAAAAATGATGTATTGATTGATTCTTGATTCTTGATTAGAAACTGGCCTCACAGCACGTGGGGCATTCCCATAAGTGCTCTGCCCTCTGTTCCAGCAGCCATCCGGCTCGGTGTTTCGAGTCTCGTTGAACAGATGTATAAAAAGAGTGTCTTTTCTACTATTCTTCTTCTGCGTTCGTTGAACAGATGTATAAAAAGAGTGTCTTTTCTACTATTCTTCTTCTGCGTTCGATCTTAAACTCGTGCAGATTAGCAGAATGTAGTCCGGGGAACAGAATGCATTGTGTTATGGTTTACAGCATTGCTGCGATATCTGCACCTTTCTGCCTGACATCCTACTTCAGCATGGCTTTGGGTCACTGACTCTAAATGGGATGGGACAGCCAACCCCATTCAATAACTTCCTCAGTCGCCTCTTACGACATGCATGGAAAGTAAACAGTGTTGCTATTGTTTGTTCCCCTCCTGGGCCCCGGCAACATACGGGCGTTCTACTATCAACAGAAACAATCAAGTTAAATATATCGTGGGCTTTAACCGGTGCTACTCATGTTGTGCTCCGCTGCTGAAAACTTTCCAACGAAAACAGAGATCCGATCATACGTAGTTATTGAAATGGGACAATGAGAGTTCAAACATATCGTAAATACAAATGTTGAAAATGTTGTAAAAAATGCAGAGAAGTTCCTTAATTGTACTCGGATTACCCCATATATACCCCAGTCCACTCAACGAAGCGAAAAATACCGCTTACCGAGTGTACCACATATTATAGCATGGAACTCAGAAGTTTAAAGCAATAATCTCCATGGGTAGGGAGTAAAATATCACTTTGTAAAATATGATGTCATAGATTCAGGAGAGAATAAGGCTCACCATAATAGACTTAAAACATACAGACATTCAAACATAGACCATTTCAAACATAGAAATATGCAAGCATAGAAACATGCATACATAGAAACATACATACATAGAAATATTCAAACATAGAAACATGCATACATAGAAACATGCATACATACATAGAAACATGCATACATAGAAATATTCAAACATAGAAACATGCAAGCATAGAAACATGCATACAAAGAAACATTCAAACATAGAAACATTCAAACATAGAAACATTCAAACATAGAGATATTCAAACATAGAAACATGCAAACATAGAAACATGCAAACATAGAAACATGTAAACATAGAAACATGCATACATAGAAAAAAGCATACATAGAAACATGCATACATAGAAATATTCAAACATAGAAACATGCATACATAGAAACATGCATACATAGAAACAGGCAAGCATAGAAACATGCATACATAGAAATATTCAAACATAGAAACATGCATACATAGAAACAGGCAAGCATAGAAACATGCATACATAAAAACATGCATACATAGAAACATGCATACATAGAAACATTCAAACATAGAAACATGCAAGGACTAGAAACATGCAAACATAGAAACATGAAAAAATAGAAATATGATAAATAGAAACATTAACATATAGAAACATTCAAACACAAACATATGTAACCCCAGAAACATGCAAACACCGAAACATGCATACATACAAACATACAATTATACAACCACATAAAAATACAGACATTCAAACATACAAATTACAGACATGAGAACATACCAACAAACAATAAAACATTCAAACAAAATAAACACATGGAAACATGCAACGAATCACAAATTTCAACATTAAAAAAATTACAACCATACACATAAACTCACCCTAAGCAGCTACTTAGCAGAACGCGTCATGCTATCAATTTTATTGTTCCAATGACTCAATCCGAGTACTTCACATGAAATCAGTAACGATGGTTATTCACACTGCATATAATTTGCCTAGCTATTCAGGACGATAACATCATTCAACGAATTGATTTAATAACAGAAAGGCATTATCACTCACTGAAACCTAATACACTAGGTACTTGTTTGTAAAACACACAGAATGAACACGCGAAATACTAAAGCATTATTTCTCACGAGTAAACGTGAAAAAAAGATGTGTCGCAATCTAAACATGTAACTCACTCTCGCTAGCCGAAACTGGAGCCAACGAACGAGGGCAGAAATGTAGGGTACCATGAAACATGTGGTGCGTTCACACTGCTTCAAACTATAATGTCTACTTCGAACAAGCGTGTGTACGATAGTGTGAAGATTTAGTGTTTAGCGACTAGGCAGTATTCATTTCATGGTGTTGCTTTTTCTTCAGATAAAGCTCACATAAAATGATGCAAGATGACGTTATTGCTCTTACTTTTAACGGGCAATGATTTTCTTAAGATACTGGCATAGCATGAACACATGCATTGCTGAATACAGCATATAAATAGTAGATGAGCTAAATACTTTCATTGATTTCACGGTCAATACAGGATTCTTTAATCGTTCATTCATTCACTTCACCCATTGATTTCACGCTCAATACAGGATACTTTAATCGTTCATTCATTCACTTCACCCATTGATTTCACGCTCAATACAGGCTACTTTAATCGTTCATTCATTCACTTCACCCATTGATTTCACGCTCAATACAGGCTACTTTAATCGTTCATTCATTCACTTCACCCATTGATTTCACGGTTAATACAGGCTACCTTAATCGTTCATTCATTCACTTCACCCATTGATTTCACGGTTAATACAGGCTACCTTAATCGTTCATTCATTCACTTCACCCATTGATTTCATGCTCAATACAGGCTACTTTAATCGTTCATTCATTCACTTCACCCATTGATTTCACAGTCAATACAGGCTACCTTAATCGTTCATTCATTCACTTCACCCATTGATTTCACGGTGAATATAGGCTACCTTAATCGTTCATTCATTCACTTCACCCATTGATTTCACGGTTAATACAGGCTACCTTAATCGTTCATTCATTCACTTCACCCATTGATTTCACGGTCAATACAGGCTACCTTAATCGTTCATTCATTCACTTCACCCATTGATTTCACGGTCAATACAGGCTACCTTAATCGTTCATTCATTCACTTCACCCATTGCTTTCACGGTCAATACAGGCTACCTTAATCGTTCATTCATTCACTTCACCCATTGATTTCATGCTCAATACAGGCTACTTTAATTGTTCATTCATTCACTTCACCCATTGATTTCACGGTCAATACAGGCTACCTTAATCGTTCATTCATTCACTTCACCCATTGCTTTCACGGTCAATACAGGCTACCTTAATCGTTCATTCATTCACTTCACCCATTGCTTTCACGGTCAATACAGGCTACCTTAATCGTTCATTCATTCACTTCACCCATTGCTTTCACGGTCAATACAGGCTACCTTAATCGTTCATTCATTCACTTCACCCATTGCTTTCACGGTCAATACAGGCTACCTTAATCGTTCATTCATTCACTTCACCCATTGCTTTCACGGTCAATACAGGCTACCTTAATCGTTCATTCATTCACTTCACCCATTGATTTCACGGTCAATACAGGCTACCTTAATCGTTCATTCATTCACTTCATCCATTGCTTTCACGGTCAATACAGGCTACCTTAATTATTCATTAACCCGAAATATTGGCTATTTCAATCACTTAGTTAAATCTCAATATGGATTAATTCAAATATTGATTTCACAATAAATATTGCCTACTTAAGTTATTGATTTCACAATAAATATTGCCTACTTAAGTTATTGATTTCACAATAAATATTGCCTACTTAAGTTATTGATTTCACACTTAATATTGACAACTGTTATTACTGATTTCCTACCACACTGGTTGATTCTGGTAAATTATACGACTACTAAATCAGGCAATCCACTTGTTGATTCTTGTACTACTAAATGCTACCACTACTAAATCAAGTAATGTTGCTGACGAATGGGGTGAACAAGTATTTATTTAATTCACTGAAGTCATCATCATCAGGTGACATGCCTCTCATGGCTCTCCACAGCTCTCTGTATACAGTATTATGTATCAAGATCGTTGTTGTTTCCCTGCGGTGCCAGGTTGTCAATCTGTCTAATATTTTCTCACGTTGTCGCCCTCTGTCTCTGTTGCCTTCAATCAATCTTGCCTGTTGTGACTATGTGTTCTCCAAATCTCCTTGTCTCATGAAGTGGCCACAAAATGAAGAGTGTCTTATTCGTATAGTATTGATTAAGGTCCGTTTCGCATTTGACTCTTTCAACACCTCTACATTAGTTTTTCTGACAGTCCATGGTATTCTCAGCATTCTTCTGTAGAACCACTTCTCTGCAAGACTTAGCGTATGTTCTGACCCCAGGAGTTAGTCCTTTCGTTTATTTAAATCATACTGTAGAGGCAGAGAAAATAGCTTCGCGGGCTCAGTTTTGATGTCACATTTTTTGTCTTTGCTCTAAATTATTAGACTAGGTTGTCTTCCTCTTTTATAACCACGTTTGTTCTCAAACTCCTGCAGATTAGCAGGATGTAGGCCGGAGATCGGAATAAGACGTGTTATTGTTTTCAACGCTGCTACGATATTTACGCTTTACGACACGTGACTAACATTGGTCATACAAATCCGACTTCAGCATGTCTTCTGGGTCACTTTGACCTTCTTTGTAAGGGATCAACCAATTTCACCCTAAGAACCTACTTAGTAACCTTCTACAACATGCATGACAAAAACAGTGCTGTTATTCAATGCTGGTCTTTCGGTCCCCAGCAACCACTGGATCAATATATGCGCAACGTCTCAGTTCGATGTGTCGGGACATTGGAGCAAATAAAACGCTGACACAACGCATTTCCGTTAAACGTCCTGCTGGCAATCTTGTAGGAAAATCCTGCTACAAGAGAGTTCAGATATGAGTTTGAAGAGGAACGCGCACAAAAATATCTGAGCAAAAACGGTAACTAATTTGTAACCCTCCCTAATAATCTGACCAGACTTTATTCACTGCTGATGCCAGGGATTATTTATGCAGACAAGACGAGGTTGGAGACATTAAGACGATAACGTATGCTGTCGCGGGGTGGTGTAAGAAATCTAGCTGTCAGATCGATCCTAAGAAAACATCCATTAAGTCATTAAGTCATCTTTAAGTATGCAATTGTTGATAGAGATGTGTACTTACGTAGAACACAGGAGATAACCTAGTCTTACTAGACGACAGCTAACACACTATCCGATGCTAACATGAAAGAATACACACAACAGTACACAGGACATAATCATTCAAATAACAGTACACACTCGACGTTTCGACCAAACGACCTTTATCAAGATAACAAGCACATTATATCAAAAGAGGACGAGTAGGAATGACACAGCGACTTAATAACGTGTCCGAGCAAGATGCCGGAGTGGATGCAAGATCCCGGAAGGATTGGCTCTCCAGAAACGGAGAGACAGTCAGGTTTTTGTAGAACAATGATGGCTAATGTAACCATACATTACATTTATTTTACACCACACTAATTTGACTTATTTGTCGATATTGTTTTTTCCCATTTATTTTAAAAGTTGCTTTCCATCTTCTTCTTCTTCTTCTTCTGCGTTCGTTTTCAAACTCCCGCAGATTAGCAGGATGTAGTCTAGAGAACAGAATGCCCTGTGTCATGGTTTACAGCATTGCTGCGATATCTGCGCCTTTCAGCCTGACACATCCGACTTCAGCATGGTTTTGGGTCATTGACCCTATACGGGATGGGACAGCAATCTCCATCCCATAACCTCCTTAGTCGCCTTTTACGACATGCGTAGAAGGTAAATATAGTTGCTTTTCTTTGCTTCCTTTCGGGTCCCGGCAACACACGGCGATTGCTTTCCATTAAATCCAGATATTTTTGTGATTGATGCTGGAAACTATCAAAATGATCCATGATTGGTATGGTATTCTGTATTGGTATTGTTTTGGGTGTGACGAAGATAACCGCATGCGTAGCTTGATTAGATCCCCCAGATGGAGCATGAAATGGAGCATAAGGGATAGACTACACAAAATATAGAAGTTGTTTTATTACTGGGATTTCCGTTATTGGCATGTGGTTATGCGCCCCTATGTCTAGGCCAAAATGGTCAGTCTGTTGACAAGTAGTGGATTGGGTGTGTCAGTCTGACAGACAAATATATTGGTTTTGTCAATGTTCCAGTCTCCTGAATTAGAGTAGTTCTCCGGTGGTACCATGAAATACTACAAGGATGTCTGTCATAGTGCAACTCTGACAATTGACTGTCACTGTAACTTACTAGCATCACCTGATGCACGTGGAAGACATAAACTCTACAGGTAGTAAACGAACTAAATTAAGCAAGAACATAGAATCTTGGTTATTATAGTAGTCAAACAGGTTAGACTATTAGTCCAAAGATTAAGTTATACAAGAAAAAAATGTATCTTGCCAGTAATTGACGAGAGAATGCATGACTCAGTCAAGAACCATGATGTTGTATTGTAACATCAGGAAAACCTCCATTGGCTGTGATCTCTAATTAGCACATACATTAATGAGCCCACTTATTCTAGATGAAGAATCCTGAACTACACTTTTATTTGTGAGGACAGAGAAAGAACACAACCGCCATCTCGCGCCATTTTTCTGGAAGTAAATCTGAAGGATAACTTTGAACGAACTACTCTTTGCAGATGACCAATCACTAATGACATCATTAGAACTACAAAGACAAACAGATAGATTACATCAAACATGTCATACCTTTAACATGAAGATAAATATAGAAAAAACTGAAGTAATGAAGATAGGCAGAACAGAAATAAACACCAACACATAGGCATTGGAAAAGACTTAATCAGGATACATAATTCATATACCTAGGAAGTAATATAACAACAGACGACAAGAGCAGCATAGAAATACACAATAGACGTAGTAAAGAATACAAAACCCTAGGGCAAATGACACCAATCTTCAGAAACATAAATGTAGATTTAAACATCAAAATAACACTATTCAAAACGATTATTATACTAACGATGTACTACCAATGCCAAACATGGACAACAACAGCACAAGATAAACGTAAACTTGTGACATCTGAAATGGTATGTTTACGCAGAATCCTAGGAATATAGTTAAGAGAAAGAGTGAGGAATAAGGTCATTAGACAAATAACCGACACCACTTCAATCTAAGAATATATTAAAAGACAACAGATCAAATGGTTTGCACACATCAGCAGACTACCATCAGACAGCATGTCATAGTAAACTATGACACACAGATACAGTGAAGACAGACATAGAGGTCGACCACAGAAACGATGGACCACCGAAATAAAAGAGGCGACAAATTTCACAATATATTAAGCAAAAAAAAGGACCGTCTTCAGAAAACTCTTTACCCCTGACGCCGAAAGGCAATAAAGGGTTTAGCGAATAAATAGATAGATTGATAGATAGTTTGATAGATAGATATATAGATAGATAGGTAGGTAGGTAGGTAGGTAGATAGATAGATAGATAGATAGATAGATATATAGATAGGTAGGTAGGTAGGTAGGTAGATAGATAGATAGATAGATAGATAGATAGATAGATAGATAGATAGATAGATAGATAGATAGATAGATAGATAGATAGATAGATAGATAGATAGATAGATAGATAGATAGATAGATAGATAGATAGATAGATAGGTAGATAGATAGATAGGTAGATATATAGATAGATAGATAGATAGATAGATAGATAGATAGATAGATAGATAGATAGATAGATAGATAGATAGATAGATAGATAGATAGATAGATAGATAGATAGATAGATAGATAGATAGATAGATAGATAGATAGATAGATAGATAGATAGGTAGTTAGATACTATACAAGAAATATCATTTTGAAGTTTGGCACAGCTGCATACGGGCTTTAACAAAACATGCAAGGCTGTCTCTTGCTGCGCCGAAAGCTATGACAGCTGCACATCTTCTGCAATAACCTGTTGGTTCTACTCTTTCATCAGTTATCTCGTAGATGGTTATAAATTATTTTTACTCACTCTTTCACGTGCATGAAGTGTGCATAAGGTGGGCATGTAGTGTGCAACGTGAAAGAAACGCGTACAATCTGGCACCGCTGATGTTCTCAATGTAAACATGATATATTTGTATCTCATGGTTACCAAGATGAAAGGGAGTATCTGAAAAAAAATAAGAAAAGGCAGCGGTAATTTACACTCCAATGATGTCTGCTTAATATCAAATTCAATTGGCGTTGTAGTATGTTTTCTCATACCCTTCTGTGCGGACACCTTTTTACATTGTATCAATTATGTCGTCTTAATTCACTCTGTGGAGTGCATGACCGAGTGGCTAGCGCGCCGGTATCACAAAATAAAGGATTGGGGTTCACACCAGTTAAGATTATATTTTTTTATTTCTGAAGAGCAATTTTAAACGAAATCTACATATACACGTCGTGGCGACACCTACGATAAGCTACTTTTATCTTCACTGTCTTCAGGTTGTACAATATGATGCCCATTTGTTACATCCCATTTTGAAATTCAATTAGAGTTATGTCTTTGTTTATAAGATTGTAGATGGCTAATAAGCTTTATTCTGGCCGTAAATGTCCTTGGACAATTTGGCCATAGGATGACCAATGTAGGTAATTTTTTTAAATCTACCCCTGACTTCCTAACTACTCTCCGCTGTTGAGCTGCTGTATTTCTCGTCATTTCACAAGATGCTAACTTTTTTTTTTCATTGTAGATAGTAATAAATCTCTATTTTTGCTAGTTCTTCTCAATTATATTTGTCTATTTCAAAGGCTTTCAGTCATGTCTTTAACGAGTCCTAGTAGCTCTTCTATTGGCCACCTTGAGAACTTTCGGCCACATTGAGAACGTTTGGCCACCTTGAGAACTTTTGGCCACCTAGAGAAGTTTTGGTCCTCGTGAAAACTTTTGGTCACCTTGAGAACGTTTTGCCACCTGAGAACTTTTTACCACATTGAGAACTTTTGGCCATCTTGAGAGCTTTCGGCCACATTGAAAACTGTTGGCCACATTGGGGCTGGGGCTACTAGTGATAACGTCTACCGTTCAGTTCAAAGTAAAGTTAAAGTTATAAAGTAGAGGTAAAGTTAAAATTATAAAGTAAAGGTAAAATTAAAGTTAAAAGTTAACCCAATAGCATGTATTAATGACGTAGAGGCATGAGTGTTATCGATCTCACATTTTGTGGCTAAGCTATATTAGGGCGGTAGTCATCTCATCTCCCTCAAAGTCTTTACTTCCCTGATTAATCCGGCACACCTTTAAGGCTGGGTCTAACCGGGAGCCGATGCGATCTGAAAAATATTTCCGCCTAAACTGGGGAGTAAGCCCAGTACCACTTTTATGCGAAGCTAGTGCGTTAATCACTGGGCTACTCGACACCCTACCGTCCAATGAAATTAGTAAAAACCCAAGAGTTATTTTTTGTCACAGCCGAAGTCGGATGTATCGAACCATTAGCGTAAGAACAAAAAAACTACACTTTACCTTTCTTTGGACTATATACTTCTGGAGATATGATGGGTCATTTTGCTACAAGAGAGTACCGCTGGAAGTTTGAGAACCAAAAATAAAATATCTCACCGCACTTTCAAATATAAAAAAAATAAAAAAGTATGCAGCGGTCAAAGATAATTTTTCTACTCTCCCATCTCTTTATTTATGTTTATTTTTGTATTTTTTTTTTTGGTTTATTCAGTCTCCCTACTCACACTTTCGTACAATTCTCGTTTTTTTTCTATTCTGCTCCTTTATTTTGTTGCTTATGTTTTTTAATTGTTAAAAATGTGTTTTATTTATCTTTATCCGGCTCTGTGGCTGAAATTTAAAAAAAGAGAACGTCTCAAAAGGCCGGTGTATTTGGTTAATTTCTGAAGCAGGCGACAGTCCACATTAATTCAGCGAACAAGTCTTCTGTATAACTCGACGGTCTTGCTATGACAGAATTGTTCCTCAGCAACGACAACAGCACACGCTACACAACTCTCGTGTCTTAATCAGACAGAAGGCACCCAGGCCAAACCCGAGTCCCTCGACATTACAGCTTTGTGGATTCACCAGGAATCATCGTTTTAAAACGACGCTATTCAACGTTTCCCATGATTATCATTGGACACAGTTTGTATACTCTGTATGGACAGCCGATGAAAATCACATAAAAAGGCACATGGCGTCACCTAAAAAGGATAATTTCCAATGAGTCCACAGAACTATATTCTTGAGGGACAAACCCAAATAAACGGCATAAAGAAAACCTTAGTGTAAGGTATTCTCGTATGCGTGAGTACTCCGACGTGTAGGCAGGCAGACACTCAGACAAGAGAAGGGTTGTTCTGTCCCAGCCGACACTGTTCTCTCTCTAGTGGTATACAATCTGATAAATAACATTACTCAAATAAGGAGACGTCAGTTACATAGTGGATCACAAAATATTAGTTGCCTTGAGACAAAGCAGTGCCCACACATAATATAAACTACATCGCAGATACGAAATATTTTGATCTCCATAGGAAATCTCAACAACCGGCGCACTTACCCGCTATTACAGAAGCTAAATTAATTTCTATTACGTGCCACTGGGATTGCTTTTGGAGCTCCGAAAATAGCGTTAATCTCTCGTTCCTAGTAAATATCAATTCTAATAAGGCATGATATAAATTTTGCAAAGTTAATATATATATATATATATATATATATATATACATGGTGTCTACCAAGTCACTATATACTCATATCGGTTGTGACACTATGTCATTTGAATTGTAGTTATTTAGTGTGTATCTGCGTGACGTCAGTTCGTATCTGCGTGACGTCAGTGCGTATCTGCGTGGCGTCAGTGCGTATCTGCGTGACGTCAGTGTACATCAAATTGAAAGACAAGCCTATATTGTTAGAGATTATAATACATATGTTTCATGCTTCCTCATCTTTGTGCGTTCTCAAACTCTTGCAGATCACCAGGATGTAGTATAGGCAACGAAATTAGTTGTGTCATTTTTAACATATTGGCTGCGATATCTGGGCCTTTTCGTCTGGCACATCCAACTTCAACACGCCTTCTCTATCACTTGACTTTATATAGGATGGGGCAGCCAACTTAACCCCCAGAGTATACTTAGTCGACTAATACGATGTACATGGCAAGTAATAGTAACACTATTCTTTGCTCACATCTTTTCTTCTGGCTCCAAAACCACACATGCGCTAAAATTCATTATATGAATTTAAACATAAGAATAGTCTACATTTTCATGTAATATTGCTCTGCCTTGATACTTGGAAGTAAATTATCAATTCCATTCCTTACTGCTCTGCCTTGATACTTGTAAATTCAAGAAGGAAGTCAGAGGATACATTAAAAATTCTTGAGTCTAACGGGAATTGAACCAGTCCGTTCAACGGCACCAAATCGTCTAGCAACTCTCTTACACCAGATTATCTGTACTTAACTAGCCGCATCTCCAATAAAAGATGCGATTTTGTTAAGACATTCAAACTGTGCACTAAAGTCACTGAGAACGGACCAATCGAGACAAGGGCTATTACAACAACAAACATCCCGTACATGTAAATGTTACGGATGTTATATGTTATATGTTTGTTGTTACTGCGGATACTTCAATACCTGTACGGGATGTTTGTTGTTGTTGTAATAGTCATTGTCTCGATTGGACCGTTCTTAGTTACTTTGTTTACCTTGATTACCTTGTTTGAAACACTGTTTACCTTCCATGCATGTCGTAAGAGGCGCCTATGGAGGTTATGGGATGGAGCTGGATGTCCCATCCCATATAGGGCCAGTGTCCCAAAACCATACTGAAGTCGGATGTATCAGGTCGAAAGAAGCAGATTTCGCAGCAATTCTTTATACTATGACACAACGCAATCCGTTCTCTGGACTATACCCTGCTAATCTGCAGGAATTAGAGAACGAAAGCAGAAGAAGAAGAGGAAAAGAAAAGACAATATATAGATAGAATTGTTGTAAAAAAGCAGTATCGTTGACTTCAACTTTTTTCAAACCCCTTCCTTCGTGTTAGCAGCAGTCAAACTATTTCAGAACCCTCCTGCCCCCCTTCACCTCGCAATTGTTAACAAAATGCGTGGACAGCCGCCCATATGAGATTAGTGCACTAACAAATTATCGTAAAATGTAATTTATCTCATCTCTGGCGTTGGTTCTCCCTTATACATTATCCAGATTGACCACTTCGAGGTAATACTATGTTCACTTTAAGAATGAAGTGGGTCAAAACACACCTCCATATTACTCCGCGACAACAGATGATTTTTAAACAGCGGGTGACGTAAAAACAATATTATTTAAAACATTTAAAAACAATTCAAAAACAATCTTTAAGCAACATATTTTTTTAAAACTCATTAAAAAACCAAATTTAAAAACAATATTATTGGGACTTAATAATCGATTAATGCGTTCTGCGTCCAGCAACCAATCAGACGCACTGACCCACTTCATTCTTAGAGTAAACAGAGTATATCTATATAATTGTTTCTTCTTCTTTCTGTCCTCATGTACCTTTCGGTGTTGAGGGGAGAGTGAGTGTACGGTCTTTTGCCCTTCTATTTGCCTCCTCTGCTGTTATATTTCCGAGTATCTCTAATACACTATCTATCCACCTTTTACGAGGGCGTCCAATAGGTCTCCTGTTTTCGTATCGTTTGTTAAGTGTTTTTTGGATAATACTTTGCTCTTTCTGTCTCGTTATGTGGCCGTACCATTTAACTTGTTGTTTCTGTATGTATTCTATTGTTGGTTTGATCCCTAATTGTTTCCTTAGTGAGTCATTCCTGATTTTGTCTCTCAAGCTAACTCCAATCATACGTTTTTATAATATAATTGTTTAGTTATTTAACTAGTTAACAGAAGTCTCTCTCTCTTTCTCTCTCTCTCTCTCTCTCTCTAAGTGAAGTGTCCTTTGCAGAATGTTGCCCTCACAGTGAGTCTGTAAATTTAAGAATTCAATTTCCTGCTGAAAACCAGAACTTTCCATATAAGCGTGGTAAGAATATACCTCTTGAATCTCTTAGTCATACGATTATAAGGGGAAACTATCAAGCAAAAAATATATCTCATCGGCGATTATTCGATTGCTGCCCGTGACAAATGTCTGTAGCTGGTATTGTTATGGTAGAATATTCTATTCAGAGTGTAGCCATTACCCCAGCATTTGTTTGTTTTGGCTGTAGTGATTTTTTACAATTGTTATACTATTCAATAAAATAAACGCAAGATTATTCTTCTGGATTCTTTATTCTTTATTAGAAACTGGCTTCACAGCACGCGGTACATTCCCATAAGTGCTCCCCCCTCCGCTCGAGCAGCCATCCCAGTATATGTAGACTCCCGGTCAGGTGTTGATTGCGTGATCTTCGGGACTTTCCAAACAATTTACTTTACCTCCCCTCACCTCTGAATACTCCCATTTCTAACATTCTCTGTATGTGTACGTTCTCAACCTCATTGACATCATTTGCATCTTGAAATGAATTTATTACTGCCTTCATTAAGTCTGCTTTATCTCTTCTCAGCAATGTGCCGTCTACCACCTCATTGCCTGCCAATAAGTCGGCTCTTTCGTGTCCTCTGACCCCAGCATGGCCAGGGCAGTATATCCATGTTATGCTCTGGACAACTGAGTTGTTCAATAAGTCCCACCTTCTTTTATTAGCATGAACTTTTCCATCTTGCGCAGCATGCTTTGAGAGTCTGTGAGTATTACCGCGTGTGTTGATGTATCAGTTATCAACCAATTAAGAATTGCTCTAACTCCCTCTATCTCCATCCTCATGCTCGATGTGACAGTAGAATATGCTGAAGATTTCTCAACCAACTTCACGCCGTTTATGTAGGCAACAAAACCCCAAACGCTTTTATTTGTGTTTCTGTTAAAGGAGCCATCTGTGTATATAATTGTGTCTTATGGTTTCGAGTGTAGTTCGTACACTGTATCCTGACCCTGATGTCCGTCCATTTTCGACACGGTTTATCTAGTTGTATTATTACTTTAGTCAGTGATTTCTTCTCAGTGTCTACCTCCACCCATTCACTGCCCTTTCCTATTTCTTCCAATTCACATACTCTTCGCAGTGTGTCTTCTGCCTCTGCCATCCATGATCTGCCACGCTTAATACGTTTTCCCTTTGACTAGTTTGGACGATGGTGTAATGGGTGGTGGTTGTATTCTGTCACTTTAACGTACGACCTAACTTGTGCTACCTGATGTCGCACTCTAATGATTGGGAGATCAGGCAGAAATCTCATAGCAGAGATGGGTGTATCTCTAATACACCCCAATACCTCTTAAGGAGTACCAGACGACCTTTGCTTTCGAGGGATTGATCACAGCGTTGTATGTTCTGCACCATATCGACAATTGATCTAGTCCATTTTGTACACTATCAGCGATATCTGTCCTGTTCCTGCCCATGTTGTATAGTAGGATATCATTAGCGTATGTTAGAACTCTACAATTGCTGGGAGTTTGTAATTGAGCAATTCTCAATAAATAAACATTAGACAGTACTGCGGACAGAGGAGATCCTTGTGGCAGACCAGGTGCTATTGTTCTGATCTCAGACGTCCATGATCCACACCTCAGAGCGACCTTTCTACAGATTAGCACATTTGCTATCCAGCGTATGATCCAGGGGTGGATATCTTGTTCCCTTAGCATGTCGATAAGATAGGTGTAACTAACTCTATTGCATGTATCTTCCAGGTCTATTTTTTCAAGATTATTTCAAACGTGTACCAAAATTTTATTTTACGAAATTAATGTTTCAACCTTGGCACGATGAATCTGTCAGACTTTAACTAAACCCGTCTCAAGTTATTCCCAACGGTCCATTGACAATGCTGGTTTGCCCACTGTAGTCGTCTCTGGCGAAGCCAGTCAGTAAGAACATGACCTCTGTAGGGTCTTCTAGCCCAAAGACCAGCGTGGTGTAGCCGGTTCCTGATCTTTTGATCTAAAATTCGACAATCTGCTGACATGTTCTGGACTGTGGAGGTCGCAGATGTAAACCGATTCCTGAGGTGTCGCAGCCGTATGAAGCGGTCTTCGGCATGAGTTGTGACTTTCGGTCTTCCTGTGTGCGACCGGTATGCCATTGAGCCAGTTCGTTGAAATCGCCTCCAAAGGCGACTAAAGATGCTTCTAACCACCTTAAATTGTCTGGCCACTACACTTTGTGTTTGTCCAGTCTGTAAGCCTCCAATTATAATTTGTTTTGTAGTGAGATAAGCCATACCAGCACAAACAACCAACAAGCCTATCAAACTACAAACAAACTAGTCAACTAAATAATAAACGAACCAGCCAATCAAACAATAAACAAACCAGCCAATCAACCAACCAATGAGAAAATCAAATAGTCAAAAAAAACCAGTCAATCAAACTATCAACACATGTCAAAATCAGCTGTGCTAGGTCGGAAGGCAAATATGGAAACTCTTCTGTAAAAACTACAGCGCTACATACTTCACGCTCTCCCGCTTTATCGCATGAATATAATCTTGCTCATTCGTTGGGAGTAATCTCTGAAGAAGAGGAAGAAACAACTAACACATGAAACAGGCAATTAAATAACAAACCAGCCAATCAAATAACCAACAAAAGAACTAGACAATGAAACAGCCAACAAACAGAAGCGCTTATCAACAAACTAAAAAATTACTTAACAAAGCAGCCAGTGAATAAGCAAATCAACTAGTTATCGAACCAGTCAACCAAACAACCAATTTCAGGTAACTAATGAACAAACGAACGGATCAGCCAATCAATGAGCCAAGCAAACAATAAAAGAACCAACTAACAAAGCAGCAAACCACCCAACAAACCAATCAATCAACCAACCACAAACACAACCAACCAACCTACTTGTCAGTCAGCCAGGAAATCAGCACGTCAATAACCAGGCAATCATACAAGCAACTAGTCTGCCAGCCAACAAACCAATCAGCCGACATACCAATCATTTAACTAACTATGCAGCCAACCAAACAACAAATCAACCAATCGTCAAACAAGTCAACTATCCAACCAATAAGAAATGGGTTAGCGAAGTTAAAGAACGCTTTCACGGGTTAGGGCAACGTACATGAGTTGCTGAAATAGAATGTGCTAGGTCGAAAGGCGCAAATAACGCAGCACTGCTATAAATATATCAGCACAGCATACTTCAAGATCTCGAGCTCAAATCACACGGAATTTGTGCTTTTTATTTGAGAGGATATCGTACCAGTAATTGTTATAACAGATCTGGGCACGTTGCAGACATAAAAAGGGTTTAAAAGCCGTATAAGATTGACTTCACTGTACTCGGTTTCCCATATGTACTCCGTCACTCTCAACGAAGCGGCTCGCCGCCTGCCGAGAGTACCACTCCTAGCACGTAACTCCGTAGCTTCAAGTGATAATCCACAGGGATCTCCGAAAGACATCCACTTTATAAACAAGACGACACGAGCCGGATTTGAACCCGTGACCTCTTGAACACATGTTGCAGACACAATGGCGATGTATACTTATGATGTCCACCTATTAGCGCCTGGAAACATTCATGCCTTTCGTGTATTTGAGAAATGTGAATGGCGATGTATTTAAACAACAGTGCCTAGTTTCCTTGTTACTAGGCGAATTAGACGGTAAATGACATAAGGTAGCACAAGTTATTGTGACGAAGGGTTGGATCCCTACAGGGACAAATGCCTCGTTCTTACATAAGATTATCCTAGATCTATGCGAATCAAATCAAGGTTTTCACGTGGCAGCTCGTGTGTTGCCGGGACCCGAGATGGGAGCATAGAATAGTAACACTGTTTACATTCCATCAATGTCGTAAGAGGTGACTAAGGAGGTTATGGGATGGAGTTGGCTGTCCCATCCCATATAGGATCAGTGACCCCAAAGCCATGCAGAAGTCGGATGTGTTAGGTCGAAAGACACAGATATCGCAACAATGCTGTAAATCATGACACAACGCAGTCCGTTCTCTGGACTGCATCCTGCTAATTTGCAGGAGTTTGAGAACGAACGCAGAAGAAGACATAGAAGAAGAAGAACGTGGAAGCTCTTCAGGTATCAATAGTTAACGTCGATGCCACAAAATGGATAGATCTTGCTATGATATGCCGATGTTTAGAGTACACATTAAATCTAGAAAAGGCACACGCGCAAGAGAACAGTATTGCGTATGTGGAACAATATAATGGTAACGAATTGACAATTGTACAGCCGGAGACCAGTCAGCGGAAGTGCTATTTATGCTCGTTACCACACACAGAAGCCCAGATGTCCCATCACAATTGATCCCAAATCAAAGTAGGGGTCAAGATTCAGGCATTGGATACGCAAATACAGGATTTTTACTTCCTGTCTGAAAAAAAAAGCTTTGAATACAGATCCCCATTGCACAAAGGAAAATCATTGAACAAATGTCGGACAGCGCATTGTTCACATTTCTGACTGAAGTAATGCCGAGACTCGGACTCGGGACATTGTGGGCCATCACAAGAGGACTGGAAGGCCATCACAAGAGGACGAGGCGAGTGCGCGAGAAATGCACGGTTCAAATTCTAGATCTCCCCCTCCCATTTTCGTGTTTGGCTGAGCAGCACAGCACCTCATCTAGGAAGGTGTATGAATACTGAGTCTACTCCGACTGTCGCCGTTACCCAACACGGCTCATACAGAAGACATTAGTTCTGATACTTAAAGACAAAAAGGTTAGCAAAGGAATGGTCCTTCTACACGAGGAATAGTTCGCAAGCGACTTGTCAGAGAAAATATGTACAGTGGTTGATCCAGGCAAACTATCAGCCCCTCCCATTACATATACCCCCTCGGAATAGCAGGTTTTTTTCAATAGGCATTGCATTAAGTAAAAGCTGAAACCTCTTGGTATGAAAGAACGATCTAAGAGACCATCCCACTAAACATAATCAGTAAGAGCAAACATCTCTCAATTTCTGGGGTTATTGACAACAACAAAAACAACAACATATGCAGTACATATATGAAGACACCGCGAAGACGCAGATAGAAAAAACACCCACGAGCACTGAGTGCCTGAAATAAAATGAGGTGCAAATTTAAATAGGGAAAGAGAAGATAATGGAAAGGCAGAGTAAAAAAACATTAACAAGACTTATAATGATGACATATCAGAACTACAACAGGAATGGGAGGTACCACCGGTACTTGAAGCTGGAATTAATGACGCGGTAAAACACATTAAGGAGAGGAAAGGCGCCAGGTCGAGATAATGAAATTGTTGGAGTTATGTGCAGACTTGTAATAGAGAAGAAATTCTAAATAACATCTTAGATATTGGGTACATAAAAAACAACGGCTTAATGCAATCCATATTCATTGCGTTGTTAAGGAAGAAAGAACCGTAGAATGTGAAGATTACCCCACTATAGGAAACAAAGAACCGTAGAATGTGAATTCCCACTATAGGAAACACAATTAGACTTACGTAAAACACAGGTTTATATATCGCTTCAATGAGACACGACAGACTATAGCTAAAACTAGTAGGCAATGATGAGCACACAAGAAATCATAAAAATTACAGCACACAAATCACATTCAACGTTTCAACCTAAAGGTCTTTATCAAGACACAAACAAAACATCAAAAGACAACGAATGGAAAAATTATCACAACATCCAACGGAAATATGGAAATGAGATGCCGGAAGGTCAGAAAGTACATAAAAACGTAAATATATGTGAAAACGAAACGAACAAAAAGATGAGTAAATGACGGAACAAAAAGAATAAAGACAAAGACCACACCAACCCAGTACTAGACATAAGAGTGGTCGGAGTTGAGTCCAAAAATATATATTTACGATTTGTATGTACTTTCTGACCTTCCGGCATATCATTTCTATATTTCCGTTGGATGTTGTGATAATTTTTCCATTCGTCGTCTTTTGATGTTTTGTTTGTGTCTTGATAAAGACCTCTTGGTTGAAACGTTGAATGTAATTTGTGTATTGTAATTTTTATGATTTCTTGTGTGCTCATCATTGCCCATCATTACATACTAGTTTTAGTTATAGTCTGTCGTGTCCCATTGAAATGATATATAAACCTGTGTTTTACGTAAGTATAATTGTTGTTACGTTTCACGTAGTTACCTTGTATTGATTGTCATATAGGAAACACAGAACCGTAGAATGTGAATATTACCACACAATAGGAAACACAGAACCGTAGAATGTGAATATTAACACACTATTGATGATGGTGTTCCTCCTTCACAAGCGAAGGTGAGCACGGTACAAAAAACAATAAATGTAATGAACAAGTAGAAAAACAACAAAACATTTGTGATTATCTAATTTGGTTTGAGAGTTCGTAGATGCCCGTTGAGTCCGATTTGTGCCAGCAAAGTTCTATTGCAGTGTATGCAGGAGTGTAGAGGGTTCGGGGTAGAAGCATTTTCATATTTGTCCTTCCGCTTCTATCGCTTGTGAATTTACAACAGTGTTCTTTCTTTTTAAATTTTAGTGATGCTAGCAGTGATATGAGTGTGCCAAACTGAGCGATCAAGGGCTGCAGTCTCCATGGAGCTAGGACCGCTGTTGCAGTGCCTGAGAGAGTTCTATAGGTGATAATAGTTGCGCATTTTTCTGCCCTACGGTTGAACGTTTACCATCGCACAGCTAGCTACCCATAGAATAATTTCTTTGGAAGGTGCTTGTCTGGTATACAGACGATGTGGTCAGTCCAGGGAGTTGAGACATAGTCGGCAGGGCATGGATACTTTGTATATGGGACTTTTGAAGGACTTCCGTGTCTGGTACTCGATCCTGTCAACGTACACCCATGCAATAGGAAACAAAGAACCGTCGAATGTGAATATTACCACGCAATAGGAAACAAAGAACCGTCGAATGTGAATATTACCACGCAATAGGAAACAAAGAACCGTCGAATGTGAATATTACCACGCAACAGGAAACAAAGAATCGTCGAATGTGAATATTACCACGCAACAGGAAACAAAGAACCGTCGAATGTGAATATTACCACGCAATAGGAAACAAAGAACCGTCGAATGTGAATATTACCACGCAACAGGAAACAAAGAATCGTCGAATGTGAATATTTACCGTACTATAGGAAACAAATAAACGTTGATTCACCTGTCCTCTTCCTCCTTATCTTTCTCCCTCACTCCCTGTCATCATATGATCCTTTCTCTCTCTCTCTCTCTCTCTCTCTCTCTCTCTCTCTCTATATATATATATATATATATATATATATATATATATATATATATATATATATATATATATGTGTGTCTCCTCGTCCACTTTAATCTCTCTCTCCTCTCTCTCCTTCTCTCTCTCCTTCCTTCTCTCCTCTCTCCCTTCTTCTCTGGCTCACTCCTCTCTCTCCAATTATATATGCGGATCTTCCTGGAGTAGTGATTAATTAAGATATTTGCATCGCGCACAAGAAGCCGTGCGTTCGAACCCCGTTCGCGACGTATTGTTTATAATGTGTTTTTCTGAGAAATAATCGCGAGGGATTATTCGACTTGCCGAATCGCTAAGACGGACTGAGCACACATAGGGTAACCTTAGTACATTGAAGTCAATCATCTAATCCTCTTCTCCTCCGTTTTTATGAAATTCCAGCGCCAGGATCTAGTCCGCAGAACAAAATGCGATGTGTTCTGCTCGACAACTTTGTGATGTCTGTTGAATTTCAGTTTTGCTGCAGTTACTACATATTGTCGATTACTTTTTTTCTTCGTTTTCTGCGTTCGCACTCAAATAATCATCACGAAATACATTTAATTTCCGCCAGGAAACGTGAGGTACGTTGCGCTATCGTTCCATAGAATTTGCGCCATGTGGGTCTAGCACATCCGATGTCGGTATTCTCTTTAAATCGTGTGAGCATCTCTAGCCTATGGCAGTCTTTCTATATGTCGCCAGAATCGATTGTTTTGAACAAGTAGTTTATTACGTTTTAGTTTGTGGTACAGGGGGAGATAGAAAGAATATGTCATTCCACTTCATACAATATAAATACACATGCCCGTCGAAGACGGATGTGTCAGACCATTGGCATAAATAAAACGGTGACACATAACATTTCCATTCTCTGGATTACATCTTACTGGAGAATCTAGAATGGATCATGGTCCTGCTACAAGAGAGATCCAGCTGGAGTTTGAGAAAGAACGCTGAAGAAGAAGAAGAATGAACATGCGTGTCTGTCCTCCGTGAGTTCAAATCCACCACTTCACCATCTTTCTATCTGTCAGTTCAAATCCACCACTTCACCATCTTTCTATCTGTCAGTTCAAATCCACCACTTCACCATCTTTCTATCTGTCAGTTCAAATCCACCACTACACCATCTTTCTATCTGTCAGTTCAAATCCACCACTTCACCATCTTTCTATCTGTCAGTTCAAATCCACCACTTCACCATCTTTCTATCTGTCAGTTCAAATCCACCACTTCACCATCTTTCTATCTGTCAGTTCAAATCCACCACTTCATCATCTTTCTATCTGTGAGTTTAAATCCACCACTTTACCATCTTTCTATCTGTCAGTTCAAATCCACCACTTCACCATCTTTCTATCTGTGAGTTTAAATCCACCACTTCACCATCTTTCTATCTGTGAGTTTCTCCGATGTGATTACATCCCTGACGAGAAAACGGTAGATTTTACCTTTGAGGCAGAAAGGTGATACGCAACTCTTTATTAGACAAACCAGCTCACCTACAAAATTTAGCCACGTGTAATCTCCAGTAGTTTGCACCGGCTGGAGGCTAGAACTTGAAGGGTTCTCAAATTTATTCATGTCATGACTCCTCCATAAAATCTACAGTCGGTAGCTTATACTTCTTCTTCTTCTTCTGCGTTCGTTCTCAAACTCCTGCAGAGTAGCAAGATGTAGTCCGGAGAACGGAATGCGTTGTGTCTTGGTTTACAGCATTGCTGCGATATCTGCGCCTTTCGGTCTGACACATCAGACTTCAGCATGGCTGTGGGTCACTGACCCTATATGACATGGGACAGCCAACTCCATCCCATAACCTCCTTAGTCGCCTATTACGACATGAGTGGAAGGTAAACAGTGTTGTTATTCTTTGCTTCCCTTTCGGGTCCTGGCAACATACGGGCGAGTAGCTTATACTATTCAAAACGTATTTCCGCATCGTGTATTGTCGGGGTCCGAGAGTGGAGCAAAGAACAGCAACACTGTTTACCTTCAATGCATGTCGTAAATGGCGACTGTTATAGGGTGAAGTTGGTTGTCCCATCCCAAATAGGGTCAAACTGACCAAAAGCCATGCCGTAGATGGATGTGTCAGGCTGAATGCCGTAAATCATGACACAACGCATTCCCTTCTCCGAACTGCATTCTGCTAATCTGCAGGAGTTTGAGAACGAACGCAGAAGATAAAGAAGATATGTCTGTCTGTCTTTCTGTCTGCCTGCCTGCCAGCCTGCCTGCCACACAGCCTGCCTGCCTGCCTGTCTGTCTGTCTGTCTGTCTGTCTGTCTGTCTGTCTGTCTATCTATCTATCTATCTATCTATCTATCTATCTATCTATCTGTATGTCTGTCTGTCTACATTTCTCTATCTATACATGTTCCTTCAGCGCCAAGTACGATGCATACGGGCAGAAACCAGAGCTCTTAAGTTAGTGTGACGTGTTGCTACTGTGGGTAATTTCTCTATGTTATTGAGACCTACAGTCATACCTTCTTTGATGGTTATTGAGACCTACAGTCATACCTTCTTTGATGGTTATTGAGACCTACAGTCATACCTTCTTTGATGGTTATTGAGACCTACAGTCATACCTTCTTTGATGGTTATTGAGACCTACAGTCATACCTTCTTTGATGGTTATTGAGACCTACAGTCATACCTTCTTTGATGGTTATTGAGACCTACAGTCATACCTTCTTTGATGGTTATTGAGACCTACAGTCATACCTTCTTTGATGGTTATTGAGACCTACAGTCATACCTTCTTTGATGGTTGTTCTGCGAAGAGTCTGTCTTGGTCTGCTTCTTTTGCCATCTGGCACCCCATTTTAATGCTTGTAGTTGCAGTCTGTTTTCATTCTTTCTAAGTACATGTCCGATATAAGTCCATCGTTTTCTTCTTATTGTTGTAGAAACACATTGCTTTTCTCTTACTTGAGTGTTTGACTTGAATTCTACCCAACCAATATGTACAATTGTTATGACATTTATTTTTAAATTAATTTAATTTTATCTTCAGTGCTCTTGTGATTTTAATTTTATCTCTTGTGCTCTTTGTTTTTAATTTTATCTTCAGTGCTCTTGAGATTTTAATTTTATCTCCAGTGCTCTTTGTTTTTAATTTTATCTTCAGTGCTCTTGTGATTTTAATTTTATCTTCAGTGCTCTTGTGATTTTAATTTTATCTTCAGTGCTCTTGTGATTTTAATTTTATCTTCAGTGCTCTTGTGATTTTAATTTTATCTTCAGTGCTCTTGTGATTTTAATTTTATCTTCAGTGCTCTTGTGATTTTAATTTTATCAGTGCATGCCAACTACTGAGTGTTTAACGTTGCATGATATAATGGTTGGTCCGATAGGCATATAGTGTGACCTTCAGACTTCAGCCAAACTAAAATATAGAATTTGTATACATGGTATACTATGCGTTGCCGCGACCTGACAAGGGAGCATAGAGTAGCAGCAATGGGTTCTTGTTTGGAATTCGTGTCCCCTTATGTGATTATTTCCCTTGGCTATGCTTATCAGTTTATGTTTATGCTTTGGCGGATTGGTACAGGGCGCGTCTCTGACGTCCAAGGTACCGAGATCGATCCCTGCCACAGGAAATTGTGCACCCGGACCGTTAAGAAAGCACTGGCAAACTACTGAACGTATTTATATTATCTAGAAAATCACTACAGCCAAAAAATGCTGGGTTGATAGCCACGTCCTGAATAGGATATGCTACCAACAATTTAAATATTTAGGTTAGGGTTATGGTTAGAAATTAATTTTATTTTTTTTATGTTTAGGGTTAGGGTTTTGTAAAACATAACTAACCCTAATTCTAACCATAATAAAATGAACATTAAAATTAATTGTTGATTAATTATTGGTATTCTATTTATATTAAATACTCCTAAAATAAGCAGGGAGAAAGACACACACACACACACACACACACACACACACAAATAATGTTTACCTTTCTTGCACGTGACTAAGAAGTATGAGTTAGAGTTGGATATCCCATGCCATATAGGGTCAAAGTAACCAACAAGCCATGCTGAAGTCGGATTTATTTGTAAGACCGAAAATCATGGATATCGCATGAAAGATGTAAACAACGACACAACAGATTCAATTCTCTGGACTACATCCTGATAATCTGTAGGAGTTTGAGAATGAACGCAGAAGAAGACATAGGTGGTGAACAGACGTCCTGGTTTTATTGGGACAATACCAGTTTCGGATTTTCTGTCCCATTGTCCCAAAAAAGATTATCAGCACGGAAAAATGCCCTGGTTTTCAATCATTGGTATCTTTGTTATAATAAGGGAAGCTTCATTGGTCGAATTTGTATTGAAATTATAATCGTACTTAGGTATTGCACATGTTAATATAATCGCTTCAATCAGACACGACAGACTATATCTAAAATTAGTGGGAAATGATGTGCACACAAGAAAACATAAAAATTACAATATACAAATCATATTCAACGTTTCGACCAAGAGGTCTTTATCAAGATACACACAAAACATTAAAAGACGACGAATGGAAAAATTATCACAACAAACAAACGTATCCAACGGACATATGGAAATGAGATGGCGGAATGTCAGGAAATACATAAAAAAACGTAAATATATGTGGAAACGAAACGAACAAAAAGATGAGTAAATGATGGAACAAAAAGAATAAAGACAAAGACCACACAACCCAGTACTAGACATAATTGAGTCCAAAAGGCTTGAGTGTATCCAATTCAAAAATGAGACGATTTTCTAGAGCGTACCTAGATCTATCATCGGTGGAGAAGGATCTTATGGCGGTGACCTGAATGTCACAAGCACCATGATGACCATCGCCGTTGAAGTGTGTGGTCAAACGATTTTCAAAGTAGATTGCAAACTCTGACCACTAGACTTTAGAAAGAGAGTGTGTGGGGGTATCTATAGTCTATTCTCGGCTTTTGCTGTACGCTGTCGCAGGATTCAATGGCAAATTGTTTTCAGGCTATAGCAAGTTTGGTGGCTTGATATACAGAAATACTGTGACTTCTCAGAATGTTGGCAACTTCTTCAATGCACCTTTTTTTTATCTTCCTCGTTATCTACCTATTGTCAATTCATGTTGAATGCTCTGTCGCTGGTCAATAACGGTAAATTAATAAATTACTGAAACATGTCTGTATTTTTCAATATATTTGACCACAGTTTGTAATCTCTTCATTCCTCACAAAATTATTTCTTGTTTTGTTTTTGACATCTCATTTCACACATAATAAACTTCCTGTCTTGCTCTTTTGTTAGTGTCCATGTCTGATATTGATAACATAATATTGGTATGAAGATTTAATGTATGATTTGCATATGTGTCGAATATAAAGGCGCATATATTGCACTCGTTATGTATAAGCGCCGACTCATTGCTACAGGGGCAATTATTGGCGGGGAAGAACATTACAAGGTTTTTCTACTTCTAGCTTTAAAATTTCTGTGTTATGGCAACTATGTCAGCAAGTTTAGTAACCACTAGAATCAGCAGACGAGTCAGACGAAGCACTGGAATCTGTTTGAGGAAGGGGTTCAGACGATAGGGTGGTCTTAGGTGGGACGTCTGGAACAAAAAATTAAATTTGAGATGGCGTGGGGGCATATATTTTTTCATCGCATCTCGTCTGCTAGTGATAATAATTATCCCCGAAAAAAAGTGTGTATAAATATTAGGAAAGAGTTACAGGAGATGGATTTCTCAATGGCACACATATAAGCCACAAATTGAGACATCTAGACAGATCTGTTCTCGCGCGTGTTTGTGTGAGTGTGCGCACGTAGATGCGTATTTGCTGACGATTTCCAGCCCACAGCTTGCTCTTTATTTCTTCTCTCAGTCCGTATTTTTGTTAGGCTTCTTGTATTTAATTAACCCCAAAATGGCCACGTCGTCTGCTATCACGAGATCTGTTCAAGTATTTAGTCTAGTCGGGTAATATTTATGATACGACAAAAGGAAGTCTACACAGCCTGCACATTTTTTCTACAACCAAGAAATATACAGAAATTGCGATTGTTTCATAGGCAGTCGGCGAATTTATCCATTTGTATATGCTATTGTTTATGTGTTCCAGTGAGATTTGTTTACAAGGTGAGACCATGATTCAGACACAACCACGGGGAGAGTGTGTGGACAGAAGCTCGTGAGCAAATGCAGAATAGATCTTGAAGGACAAGATGTCCTACAGGGAATTATATATTTATAACATATGTCAAGGTCAAATCAGTACACCACGTGACCCTCGAAAAAAAGGTGGTTATTGCCAATAGGAAATCAAACCTTCTAAGTGGCTCATGTGAAGGTTTCCTCGATTTTCATTGAATGGCACACAAAGTGTAATCATTGTGACGAATGAATATCAAAGTAATAGTCAAATCAGTCATTAAGAAAGCTTTTGTTCCCATTACCTAGTAGGTCTTAAAAATAACGGTCGGATACAGTAACAGAAGTGTGTTGTTATTATCGTTGAACTCATGTAGCTTGGTGTCTGTTTGATGTTGTCTAAAAACACGATTGTTTTATTTTTATTCACATGTTTTTTGTTATCCATGGTAGTTCCATGTATTGTCTCGTCTTGTGTGCGGGCTGAGGGTTAATTCCTCACAAAATTATTTCTTGTTCTGTTTGCTGTTTTTTTAATTAGACATCTCATTTCACACATAATAAGCTTTCTGTCTTGCTGCTTTGTTAGTGTCCATGTCTGATATTGATAACAGAATATTGGTATGAAGATTTAATGTATGATGTGCCTATGTATCGGGTATAAAGGCGTATAAAGACTCCTCTCCTTTTCTTTTCTCCCTATCATAACCACGTTTTTCTCCATGTAAGATTCGTTGTACTGTTGTCTTTCGTTTGTCCTGATGAATACTTTTTTAGTCGAAACGTCGTCTGTCTCTGTATCTCGTTGTTAGGTTGTTTTATGTTTTATTTTGGTAACACATCTACCTATTTTTGTTTATCTTGGTACTCGATGTTCGCATGGAAGAGTGTGCTGTCCTGGTAATGAGTGATGTAATCGCAGGATACTGGAACACGTCGGGAACTGAACACGCATCCTTCAACATCCATTACAAAACAACGTTTATTGTCTATTGTCTATTGTCTATTGTCTATTGTCTTCCCCAGGTGAATGATTGTTGATCGCATTTTTCAACACTTGCCGTTAAGTGTAGTGGTGGGAGCTTAAGCTGTCGTTCCAAGGACAGATGCGTCGCCAAGGTTGCATTTAGTCCATGTTTGTTCTTGGTTATCTTGATGTTTTCTATCAATCGTTTTCTTGGTCTACCTTTAGCTTTACGCCCAGATATTCTTGTATTATATGCTCTTATTGATATTTGATTTGGCTTCATTCTCATAAGGTGATCGAACCATTTTACTTGCTATCTCTCAATATGTTCGATACATGATATTATACCAGATCTTTTCATAATTTCTTCATTTCTTATTTGATCGAGTTTAGTAACCATTGCAGCTTTCCTCAGACACTTCATTTCACATGTGACGATTTTTCTTTGCTGCGAAGCTGTTAAAGACCATGTTTGACATTGGTAGCACAGTGTTGGTATAAAAATTGTAGATATTTTTGTTAGACTACCTTATATGAGTCCGGGTGTCGTCTCATTTATAAAACTGGGAAGAACTTATTCTTTTGTCACAGAATGTTAAAAACTACATCTCTACAGCTAAAGGATTATTTCATCATCATCATCATCATCACCATCATCATCACAATCATCATCATCATCATCATCACCATCATCACCATCATCATCACAATCATCATCATCGCCATCATCATCATCACCATCATCATCATCATCATCATCAAAAAGGATATGATAAGGATATGTGCTACCATCAATTAAATATCTTTTTCTTCTGCGATCATTCTCAAACTCCCGCAGGTTAACAAAACGTAGTCCAGAGAACGATTCACTTTGTCTCATGGTCTACAATAGAGGGGACCAATTTTATGCCCGGCGGGCTGGATGGACCTTTTCCTCGTGTGGTATGTGGCCAAATAGCCTTTTCTCCGCGAATTGGAGCTCTCTAAGAAGTACTTCTTGAGCACTGGGGTCAGCGCATAAAGTACTTTTAGATCAGTCTGGAGGGAGAGAAATAAATGACTCTTCTAGAAGGATTTGACCATCGAGTCGTATTTGTTAACGACTGGTTTACAGCTTTTCTGCGACATCTGTTCATTTCAGCCTGACATATCCGACTTCAGCAAAATTTATGGGTACCTTTCACTCTATTTTATGGGTTTCAATACATGGAAAAATAAAACATCGAATAAATGACCACAACGACGACCACAGGAAAAAATAAAACATCTAATAAATGACCACAAGGAAGACCATAGGAAAAAATAAAACATCTAATAAATGACCACTAGGAAGACCACAAGGAAGACCATAAGGAAAAATAAAACATCTAATAAATACGTATATCATGGCCTATACATTGACTGCATATCTGCGCCTTCGGCCTGACACATCTGACTTCAGCATGACTTTTGGGTCATTGACCCTCTATGGGATAGGACAGCAATTACCTGATGCACAGTAGGTATCGACATTATTTGAAGTCCGTTCGGGCTCGGACACCACACGGTAGGTATCGACATTATTTGATGTCCGTTCGGGCTCGGACAATACACGGAGAGTTCTCTAGAAATAAGTCCTGCTATCTAATCAGATACAGCGTCACTAAACTTGGCTGCTGTTACGATTGATCGGGGCATATATGTTGTGCGTCTCCAGTCAATGAAAACGAGGATCAGCCAAGATGAGTGAAGATGTGTGTAACTATTTGATATGATCTATATCTGAAGAACGTCTTACCCCTAACCTCCTTAGTCGCTTGTCACAACATAGATGTCATTTTCTGTGCACCGTTTATTCCCCATGTAACATTAGAACGTCTAGATAAATCAGTTTCTTCTTCTGTGTTGAGTCTCACATTCCTGCAGGTTAGTAGTATGCAGTCTGGCTGCGATCGGTCTAACATTCCTGCAGGTTAGCAGTATGCAGTCTGGTTGCGATCGGTCTAACATTCCTGCAGATTAGTAGTATGCAGTCTGCAGAAAAGAATGCGTTGTGTTACACTTTACATATTAGTTATAAGATATTCGAGTCTTTTTGTTTGACATATCCGACTTCAGCATTGCTTATGCTTCCCTGTGACCCTCTATGGGACCGCGTATCGCAGTGGTTAGCACACTGGCCTCGCATCTAAATGGTCTTGGGTTCATTCCACAATTGAAGCGGAATTGTTTTCAGATCGCAACGGCTTCCAGGACGACCCAGCCTTAAATCGACACCGAATTATCCAGGAAGTAAAGACTGCGAGGGAGAGGATATGGCTACCGCCCTCATATAGCAGAACCACTGAAATGTGAGATCGCTAACATCTCACACCCCTACGGCATTAATAAATGCTATGGGTAACTTTCCTTTACTTTTACTATGAGTTGGGGCAGCCGACCCCACAAACGGAACTTCCTTAGTCACCTCCTACGACAGGCATGGTAGGTCATATTGTTTTTATTATCTTGGATTCTTTCACACGCGCGTATTTAATCCTTAGCTTCTTTACCGGAACAAAAAAAATTCAAAAAAAAACCCACAAAAAACCTGTTCCATATCCAGCAGTGATTTTGAACATCATGAAGACCTCTGACATTTTGGAGTAAAAACTCATTTACAAGACGTCTGACCAAATTAAAAGGAAAAAAAGCGGTCTAATGATTAGGTTCCAGTGGTTCATTGGTTGCTTTCTAAAACTTGATTCAAATACTCTCATCTAAAACCTTTCAACTAAACTCGATAATACGACCGAACGACGGTACCACAGCTGGGGTTTTATCACTAGATAGGGGGTTTTGACGATTATTTTGGGTACTTTATTGTTTTTTTGTGGGTTAAGTTTGTCTTAATATGGGGTGTTGTATATGACACCCAGCCGAATACGGATGTGTCGGCCCATTGACGCAAATAAAACGGCGACACAACGCATTTCCATTCTCTGGACTACATCCTGCTGGAAATCTAGTAGGACCATGCTATAAGAGACTTGCTTTAAAGTCTTGCTTTCAAAATCCAGCGGGAGTTTGAGAATGAACGCTGATGATGTATATGACACACCCCACCCCCACTTTTTCATGAAATCAGAAATTAACATGACATTTAGTTCTCTAAATTTAGACAAAATTCATCCCAACTCTGAACTATTCTACGTAAAATGTCACTAAAAGTCGCAACGAAAAGATGTAATTGTTCACGACCATGGACGCATGACTTTTGTCTGATTTCCTTTTTGTGTTACTTGTTCATGTTTTCTTAAGACAAAACAGATTTCTATGTTGAAGGCATCTCTCGGGCACTTGCCTAATTTATACTCATAATATAGTCTGCATATATAGTCAGTAGTTTGGACTTCTAGAAAAAACTAACGTGGAAATATTGAAAGAGTTAAATGCGAAGCGGACCTTAATCAATAATATAAGAAAAAGATAATCTTCATTTTTTGGTCACTTCATGAGACAGGCAGTTTTGGAGAACATAGACACAACAGGCAAGATTGAAGGCACCAGAGACAGAGGACGACAACGTGAGAAAATATTAGACAATTTGACAACCTTGCACGGCAGGGAAACAACAACGTTCTTCATACATAACACTGTAGACAGAGAGCCGTGGAAAGCCATTATCGCCTACACCAGCCGGTATGGCACCTGATGATGATGATGAATATAGTCTGGGGTTATCTGCGTTTTTTTGTACGTCGTCTCTTTGGAGTAATTTACGGTTATTTTTATAAAATGTTAGTGGTAACACTGTATCTAAAGGACAGCAAGAGTCTGCAGACGTACTTCCAGAACTTTGCTTAAACATCAAATCACACATGGAAATTCAAAACAAGAAAGATTTAATTCAGTTGCGATGTCAAAAAATTGCATCGAATTTTGAACATTGCAAACACAAAAGTGACAAAAATACTGATGTCTTACGCTGCAACCTTCCTTTGAGAACAGTGATTTTGTACCCTTATGAACTTTAAAACCATTACAGAAATTGGTTCGACAATGAAGGCATCAAGTAAGGTGTTCTGACATTTAAAAAAAATGACAAGATATTGTTTTATCAAACATGAAGGGATAACATTTTTATTTTCAAACACAAGAGCGATGTTTCCAATAAGTTCTTAAGTTCGTCAACCCTCCTTATTAAATTTTGTATCTGTGATATTTTTACGACATAATAAGTGGCTTTCTAAGACTGTTAATTCTACACTTACAGTGCAGTTGTTTCAGGAATTAGCCTACCTTTGTTTATTTTGAAGGTAAAAAGGGGCAGGGGGTATTATTTCATTTAACACAAATAGATTTTGGGAAATGCCCAAAAACAATCCCTGATGTATGTTTTATTATGCTGTATTTTGTTATCTTCTGTTCTACTCTGTTCTATTTTGTTCTTACAAAATTGGTATGTATTCTACTCAGGACGTAGCTATCAACCCAGAGTTTTTTTTTCGCTGTAGTGATTTTCTAGGCAATATAAATACGTTCAGTAGTTTGCAATTGCTTTCTGAACTGTCCGGATACACGATTGCCTGAAGCTGAATTATATGTTCTACTCTGTTCTATTTTGCTCCACTCTGTTCTATGTATATATTCAGTGTAATATGAGATATTTATTTTCCGTTCATTTTCAAACTCCTGCAGATTAGCAGAATGTAGTCAAGAGAGTGTGTGTACACAAATACACACACACACACATATATATATATACTAGAATCAATACCCGGCGTTGCCCGGGGTGAGAATACATAATATAATTTCATAATTAGCTGTTGGTTGATTATTAACCGTGACAATTAAATAACCGAAATATTTTAATATGCGTTTACAAATTGAAGTAAAAAATCATTAACCACCGTCTTTGGGATCAAACAGAACGACAAGCAACTGCTGTCTGGTGACGTATTCTCTACATAGCGTTACATTGCTAATAAACTCACTGAACCTCTCTCTGTCTTGGGCCATGCCACTTGTATTTTCCAACGACGTATTCATGTTATCTTTATGTCGTCTGTCCATCTTCTTCTTGATCTGATCCGTCTGCTCCACCCAGGTCGTCTGCCCTTCATAATTTGTCTTTCTAAACAGCTGCGTCTGCTACCAAAATACAAAACTTGATTGTGAGTTTGAGAATGAATTAATCAAAAATAATATAAGAAAAATAATATTAAAAAAAGACAATCTTCATTTTGTGGCCACTTCATGAGACAATGAGGTTTGGAGAACATAGTCACAACAGGCAAGATTCAAGGCAACATAGACAGAGGGCGACAACGTGAGAAAATATTAGACAGTTGGACAGCCTAGCACGGCAGGGAAACAACAGCGAGCTTGATACATAATACTGGAGACAGAGAGCTGTGGTGAGCCATAATCGCCTATGCCAGCCGGCATAGCACATGATGATGGTGATATTATTCATGTCATGTATTAACATTTCTGTAACGAGAAACAAATATTAACATCTACAGAGTTACCCATTTATATATATATATATATAGCCATTAGAAACGGATTATGGTTTCTGGTTGAGGGGATTAAAGCCTCCTTCCAGGGCCGTAGATATGATTTACATTGAAGGGGTTAACCTATGAAAAGAAAAAAGTGATCGTTTGTTTGTTTGATAAATTCCACTTGTGATGAAAAGTTTGATGGTCTGACAGTGAAAAATCAGGAGGAGGGGGGGGAGAGAGTCAGGGGTTGTGCATTTTATCTGTTCTATCTGCCAAGTTCTAAAAGTCATGTTCCGTTTACTAATGGTGGGGGAGGGGGGAGGGGTTGAAAACTCCAACACCCCCCCCCCTCCAACCATCTATCTGATGCTGACCCTTATTTTTAAAAGAAAATTTAGCATAACATTTTGTACTAAGAAACACGTTTTCCGCGACTAATGACTACGCCTGCAGTGCGAAATTAGTCTTGTATAGATCTGTTTGTGTATCCACAGTTTGGTTTGTTGGAACGCTGATGTGTGTCAGACGGTCTGTCTATAAGCAGAGATGCTGGGAGTTATATAGGATATCATCTGATTCTTCTGTTGTTACTGTACAGATGATGGTGTAAGTGTGCTGGGAGCCCAGTGTCCCGTTGGAACCACGGAACTACGGAGCGACGTTCTGTGAGTGATATTCTCAAGAAATGGCCTGCTTCTTCGATGAGGACAGATAAAGTACAATTAAATAAGCAGAGTAATCTTGGGGATCTCCCTCTCGTAGTGGTTAAGCTGTTCGCCTTGTGTTCAAGAGGTCACGGGTTCGAATGCGGCTCGTGTCGTCTTGTTTATAAGGTGGATTTTTTCGGAGATCCCTGTGGATTATCACTTGAAGCTACGGAGTTACGTGCTATGAGTTTTACTCTCGGCAGGCGGCGTGCCGCTTCGTTGAGAGCGACGGAGTACATATGGGAAACCGAGTACAGTGAAGTCAATCTTCCACGGCTTTTAAACCCTTTTAAGCAGAGTACAATGAAATCGATCCTCTGCACTGTTAAAAAGTTATTGTTTTAATAATCTCTGATATTTGCCCTTGTGGACAATCTCCAGAGATCACAACGTATTTACAGAACTGCCCAATGTACGACACAACATATTTACAGAACTGCCCAATGTACGACACAACAAGAGGAAAACTATGGCTATCCGAAACAGCTCTGTCGGACCAGCTGTGCTGAACTGTCTAGAGTCTGGTGTCTACAGTCCAGTTCATTGAAGAAATTCAGATCAAAATTTGACTTCGACTGGAAAGAAAACAATAATGATTGATATAATTATGGTCTATTTCATAATAGTGATTGATATAATTATGGTCTATTTCATAATAGTGAATAATATAATTATGGTCTATTTCATAATAGTGATTGATATAATTATGGTCTATTTCATAATAGTGATTGATATAATGAATCTCTTGTTCTAATAAAAGTGATTGTCAATTTGTAAAATGATATTCTATTTCAGCAAACACAATGACTTGCCAACTATCATCATTACTTCTTCACCCAAAGATAGAGATGGAAATCAAGAGACAGATAATATCTACAATTTTAATACCAATACTGTGCTACCAATGTCCAACATGGTCTTCAACATCCTTGCAGCAGATGAAAATATTTACATGTGAAATGAAGTGTCTGAGAAAAGCTGCAATGGTTACTAAACTAGATATAATAAGAAATGAAGAAATTAGGAAAAGAGTTTGTATAATATCATGTATTGAACATATCGAAAGACAGCAAGTAAAATGGTTCGGTCACATTATGAGAATGAATTAAAACCAAATACCAATAAGAGAATATAACAGAATAATATCCGGACATAAGGCCAAAGGTAGAACAAGAAAACGGTTGATAGAAAACATCAAGGCAGTCTTGAACAAATATGAACTTAATGCGTCCAAGGCGAATGATCATGCCTTGGAGTGACAGCTGAAGCTGTCACCCCTACGCTTAATGGCAAGTGTGAATACGATCAACCATCATTTACCTGGGGACAAACAATAGACAATAGACTCTATTTAAAGAAATTCAATCTTCATACGAACAATTGTGTTATCAATATTAACATCGACATTAACAAAAGAACAAGATAAAAAGCTCACTACATGTGAAATGAGATGTCAAAGAAAATCAGCCAACAGAACAAGAGATCATGTGAGAAATGAAGAGATTACAAGAACTGTTGGAACAACATCTGTGGTCAAATATATTGGGGGAAAACCGGAGACTGAAATGGTTTGGCCATTTAATGAGAATGATCCCTTATTGGCCAGCGGCAAGAGCATACAATATGAAAATGAAAACAGCGAGATACAGAGGAAGGCCAATAAGTAGATGGATTGAGGGAGTTACCAACAGTCTGAGATGTCACAATATTACTGCACATGAAAGCAACCGAACGTGCCGGAACACCGATCGTCATTCAATCCTGTTACGGCTTACAGTTGTACGGACATGTCAACTATTCGGGTTGCATGATACCATGATTGCTGGTGCTCCTCTCGGCATGGCATCTCTGACCTCAGGACCTGTGGTTGCTTGGGCAGGATTGTGACCCTGCTCGATATTGGGTTGGCCCGACCAATCTTAGTTTCCAGCCTCTGTTGCCCTATCTTCCTCAAAGCCCCATCTCCACGTCAAGAAGTTGGACTCGATGGGGATGGCTTACAGTAAAAGCAGAGATATTCATTAAATAGATAAAAATAATTAAAGAAGGGATTATTATAATAATATTCTATTTATAATAGTGATAAATAGTGATTTCTATAAATACTATATTTCAATAAAGTGATTCCTGTAAAGATATGATATTTATAAATAGTGATTTCTATAAATACTATATTTCAATAAAGTGATTCCTGTAATGATATTCTATTTATAAATAGTGATTTCTATAAATACTATATTTCAATAAAGTGATTCCTGTAATGATATTCTATTTATAAATAGTGATTTCTATAAATACTATATTTCAATAAAGTGATTCCTGTAATGATATTCTATTTATAAATAGTGATTTCTATAAATACTATATTTCAATAAAGTGATTCCTGTAATGATATTCTATTTATAAATAGTGATTTCTATAAATACTATATTTCAATAAAGTGATTCCTGTAATGATATTCTATTTATAAATAGTGATTTCTATAAATACTATATTTCAATAAAGTGATTCCTGTAATGATATTCTATTTATAAATAGTGATTTCTATAAATACTATATTTCAATAAAGTGATTCCTGTAATGATATTCTATTTATAAATAGTGATTTCTATAAATACTATATTTCAATAAAGTCATTCCTGTAATGATATTCTATTTATAAATAGTGATTTCTATAAATACTATATTTCAATAAAGTGATTCCTGTAATGATATTCTTTCAACAACAAAAAGTTGAATATAAAGCTATTCTGAATGATAAAACAATGTTCTCACATTGTCAGGTATTTGAGGATTTTGTAATTTGTTATATTGGATCATACAACTTGAGGAAATTGTCACCACAGAAAGATAAATTTGGAAAAGGTTATTGAATTATTGCAAGAGTGACATGTCGCGAAAAAAATAATACTTTGACAAGAGGTAATTTTTAAATGTGTTTGTATGTCAATGATCGCACGAATTGACGTTATACGCGTATAATGTGCGTTAAAGAAGGTATATACAATTGCAATTAGACTAGTACTAGAATGCGGATCTACAGCATGGACTTCAGCAGGCAATTCCCATCTACAACCTCTGGAAAGGTACAAAATCAAGCACTTCGTCGTGATGGCTGATGAGCCCTATTCGAGCTATAAATGTCCTCGGACAGTTCGGGCATGAATGATAACTGTAGACGGATCTTGTTCTATCGTGAATTTCTAGCTACTCTCCGCTGTTGGGCTGCTGTATTTCTCCTCTTTTCACAAGATGATGAGCTCTTTCTGACTGTAAAGCGCCATGTAGATCTATTTTGCGCAAGTTCTTCCCATGTGTCTTGGTCTATTTCAAATATTTTCAGTGAGATCTTTAACGAGTCCTTGTAGTGATTATTTTTGCCACCTGAAGATCATTTCCCCTTCTCCATTTTACCATAGAGAAGTATCTTTGGCAGCGATAGTAAAATGACCTGCCCAACAAATCGAACATTACAGAATCATAGATTAAGACAACTGGACTTACTGTGTAGGCATGCCAAATAGCGAAGGAAAAGATCTTACTTTTTTAACTACTTCCTTAGGCTGGATAGACATAGGGACAAGCGGCGATTAAAATATGTATATATATATATATATATATATATATATATATATATATATATATATATATATATACCAATTGAACTGGGAATTGAACATTGGATACTTCCACCGAAGCGGATGTATCGGGTCATTGGTGCAAATAACCTTTTATTTCATGGAAATCTCAAAGCACTCTTGTCATTGCAACAGAAAACATGTGACCGATTGAGTAAGTATTAGCACAACTTGGAAGTGCCCACAAGTCTAGTATACTAATACAAGGATACCACATGACAGGTGTGGTGCATGACCGAGAGATTAGAGCGTTTGTCTTACACCCATGGGGTCCAGAGTTTGACCCGGATACGGACTGAGTTTTTTTGTCGCAGTGTAATTTAAAAACTAACCCTGAACATGACATGGCGACAGCAAAAGCATGGGGACTTTTATCACGCAATCCATTTGAATACTCTCTGTCTTCCTAACAGGAAAATTACAGTATGGGTATTTTTTTTACATGACAGAAAAACATTTACAAAATCACTAGCTAGAACTACGAAAGGGGATATTAGGATAAAGAAAGAAGCTGGGATACTAATACTTGTACCAAACACCCACAATAGTATCCTCAATAGGTGCTGAGAAATTATATACAAAATTTATATATATAATAATTATCAACAAACTACATGGCAGACCTACATGCAATATTAGAAGAATCCTCCACCGAAGACGGATGTGTCTGGTCATTGGCGCAAATAAAACTGTGACACAACGCTTTCCATTCTCTGGACTACAACATGCTGGAGGTCTAGTAGTCCTGCTACAAGAGAGATACAGCGGGAGTTTTGAGAATTAACGCTGAAGAAGAAGAAGCATCAAAGGCACTATATAAACAGACTCAAAGGAGCAAACAGTCATCTTATGTTACTGCATATCGGTACTACAGACCATCCAAAATAAACCCAAAGATCTAACAAAAACTGCACAATGTGGAATTGCAGGAAATGAGTCAGCTGACAGACTGACAAAAACAGGTGAAAAAAGGTACAATTCCAGCATAGAATATCACTGACAAGCACAATCTCTTATCAAAAGAAAATACAAACATACAACCTATGCAATCAGAGAACAGGCAGCAACTTTCCACAGGGCCCCATTTGAACATATCACATCACACTACCATTTTTAGGCTCCGCACAGGACACTAGACTACAAGCACATCTCCGCAAAATAAAAGGTGTCCTAGCAGACCAATGTCCATGTAAAAAGGGCATCAAGAACACATTTTACAGACATGCCCACTCTTTGAGGACCAAAACATGGCCCCCAAGTGACAGATCTAAAGGTGAAGCTGTGGGACAACCGCGATGGCCTATTTCTGACGAATGAGCTCATGTAGACGGCTTTCATGTCTGTATAGACTTCTGAACATAGACAACTGATGAACTGATCTTCACTTGGGCATTGAACCCCATACAAAATTGACGCGAATTTGTAATATTTGTTTGATACCAGACCGAGTGTGTTGCTGGAGCCCAAAAGGGAAGTACAGAATAGAAAAACTGTTTGCCTCCCATGCATGTCGTAAGGGACGACTAAATAGAGTTGGAGGTGGCCGCTCCATCTTATACAGGATAAAAGTGATCCAAACTATATCCTGAACACGGACGTTTCAGGCCTCAAACAGCAGATATCTACGAATAAGCTGTAAGCTATAACACAACGCAATCCGTTGTCCGGACTACGTACTGCTAACCAGCAGGAGTTTGAGTGCACAGTAACCATGTCTTATCTATTTAACTGGTACAATGTATTATCTTGGACAAGCAAAGGATTTATCCCAAACTCAGCACAAAATTCCAACGAACCGCGCCGAAATTAGAAAAGGTTAAGCCGAGTGCTATCCAGGGCGACAACACCAAAATGAATACCCAGTGGCGCCACAACGGTTGCGTTAATTTGCGTAATTAAGGGGCAACTAAACCTCCGAAGGGCGCTAAAAACTCCCAGTTTCGGCGCAGCTTTGAACATCGCATACATACATACATACATACATACATGAATCAATAACACAAAGCTAGTTCTCATCGATACAAACACTTTAATCAAATAATTCGACATCGATACAAATACTGTAAATACAATAATCCATATTGAACGGTCTGAAACAAAATTTTGGCTTTGTCCGTATCGAAGCAGAAACAATATTTGTATTTGAAAGCCGAAACAATAACACTAAGCATATCCACCAAATAATGAACAGGTAGAGGTATAAACATATAAAACAATGCAGTCACATGAATATTAGTTGTGCAAATAAATTATTTGTAATAAAAATGTAAAGGAAACACGTTTCAAAGAAATGTGTACGGGTTAATTTATGCTTCAATAGAGCTAAATTGCAAACGATAGAAAACACGATTTCTTGTAATTAAAAATAAATAAATAAATAAAGCAGACTAGATGTCTATAAATTACGGGAACAAATTATGGGGAAGTGTATCTTTAAAAAAAATAATTAACATTTGTTGACAATGGGAAGGGGGAGTCCATGAAAAGTTGATGTCAACAGTGCTATATTTTATACAAAAAAATAAAAAAAACACTAATATTTAGTAAATGCTTTATATGAATTTAAAGATAAAATTAATGTACATTTTATTTGATATTGTTGTGTCGTGATACTTGGCAGTGGATTATCAATTTCATAATTTAGCAGATTTTATTTGAAATTTTTTCCACTGATAATATTTCTTGCAAGAAAAAGAAGGAAATAAAGAAGAATTAACACATGGCATTCTGACATTAGCAGTTGTTTCTTTGAGAACCCCAGGAATTGCGAACTATTAACTCTTATTTCCTATGTGCAGTGAGGTCGTTTTTCTGAGCTTTCTTTCATACACAGGAGACTTCAGCTTTCGGCTTAGTGCAATGCCTACTGAAGAGTATTCTACTCAGATGTGGTCCATAATTGTATAGATGACATCCTACAAAGCTTCCATAAGAGAACCTCAATATAATGGAATGTCATCTACTAAGGTTTTCTGTTGCATGAGTTATTTGTCTAGTGGGCTATTGATGGGGCCCACAAACGCAACCGCATGCGTAGATTGGAGTAGACATCAACAGTAGACTGAAGATCGCTTTGAATTTTTACGACAATCGATATCAAGTGTGACTGCTGTAAAACTATTTCTTCTTCAGCATTCATTCTCAAACTCCCGTTGGATCTCCCTGGTAGCAGGACCATCGTCCTACTAGATTTCCAGCAGGATGTAGTACAGAGATTGAAAATGAGTTGTTTTGCCGTTCCATTTGTGCCAATGACCCGACACAACCGTCTTCGGCGGGGTAAAACTATTTAATATTCTAGTTTGTTTCCTTCTTTTGCGTTCGTTCTCAAACTCCTGCACCAGGATATAGTTGGGAGAAAGGACTGCGTTGTGTTATAGTTTATAGCTTTACTGCAATATCTGCGGTTTTTTTGCTGTGCAAACCTGACTCTAGCATGGATTCTAGACACTTTGGGCATCTATAGGATAGTGCAACCAATTCCACTCCAAAAATCCCTAGTCACCTCTATAACATCCGTGGTAGATACAGTAATAGCATAGGTTGTCTTTGTTCCTCTTTCCGACCTCGGCAAAAATGTGCGTAATACAGTGGAATCCCTCTATAGCGAATACTTTTATAACAAATTTCCTTATATAAAAACACTTTAAAATCCCAAATTATATTTATTCTATATTGTGTACTGTATATAGCGAATTTCTGCTATTACATACATATTTTATTGGTCTGAATCAAGTTGTTATACTGGGACTCCACTGTATCACTGTATGTCTTCAGATTTTGCAAGTAAACTTCTGTATTCCGAAGATGTATCCACGATCTTGATGCTAGTAAAAAAGCAGACATTCGTCCCATTAGGTTAAGTAGGAATTTAAAATAGATAATGTAGTTCTTTTATCTTTTTTTTCTGTTTAGTTTTATCTGAAAAAGAGGGGGGAGGGGGTTGGTAGTTAATTTTGTTGTTGGATCCCTTAATTCCTGACAATTGTTGACATGGGAAAGTGAGTGAAAGATTAAAAAAATCAACAATTGGCGTAATGTGTTAACTGCCACAGAATAACACATAAATTAAATTTAAATTATATTTGGGGGAATAAAACCTTCTCTCACAATGGAATAACTCCAGTGTAGACCGTATAATTTATGAATAGTGTTTATTCTCAGGATCAGCGGTTATTGAAACTCTCTGCGTTGTGATACATCTGTTCGATGACCAACCTCCATATGGCGTTCTTTCATTTTATAATCTTCTCGCAATTGCTTGTAACAAAAATTATAGTACGCTGCAGGTCATTTCAATGTCCTAGGAAACTGGAAGAGAATATATTACGTATTCTCCATAGTGAAAACATGATTGCCACTAAAGTTTCAGAAATAACCACAGATCGTGCTGAAAAAAAACCCCAAGTTCTCAGACGACTGCCAAAATCTCAGATCTAGTGGAAAAAAAAACATCAACTATGGCATCACTGAGTGGGCAAATTGCAATAATATGACACAGGGACAACATACGTTGTTGACGGGGTAACCACAAAAGAAATTTTCAGATTAAAGAGACCGCTACGGTAAGATAAACAGGGATGTCTATCATCAGCTCTTCATGTGATGCAAGATCATTTTTTTCCAACTATGTACTAGACACAATCGATTACAATGCTATCTGTACAACGCATACATTTTATTTTGTTTAAGTAAAACTGTATCTCCTATGGTGAGGTACGCTGCTTTCAACCGGGGACGTTAATCCAATATGGCTGTATCAGATCTCTTAATCATCAAAAACTAGTGTATGTCGCGGTTCAGGTAATATACTCACCACGACCTCCAGAAACTTGATATTAACGAATACAGATTTGTCAGAATAAATGTATGTACCCCTGGGACCAGCTCTGTGACAGCAACTCTACAATTCCCTCTAAACCTGCGATATTAAACGGAGAAACAAGCGCCCTCTTTCATTCACTCTTCCTCTTGTACGTTCTTTCTCATACTCCTGCAGATTAGTAGGATGTAGTCCGGAGAACGGAATGCTTTGTCATTATAAAATTGCAAAGTTAGAAACACATATCAGTATGAACCACATAACCGCACAACGGGAATTTCATCGGAGCTATGGGTTCTTGTTAGGAACACGTGTCTCCCTGCTTACTTTAGGATTAATTATTCTAAAAATTATATCAATAATTATATCAATAATTAATTTAAATTTTCATTTTTAGGGTTAGGGATTAGGGTTAGTTATGTTGTACATAACTCACCTAAATAAACAATACACATCTAGCCTATATAAATTATATTTAAATTAAACGATAAACATAAACTGATAAACATAGCCAAGGGAAATAATCAAATAGGGGAACACGGGCACCAAAGAAGAACCGAGCTATGTCTACGAAAACAGAAGACCAACGATATTCCTGCTGATTGTTCATGTGACTCACTGGTTGCACATTATTTTCATTCTGCCCTGCAGGAGTTGCTTTCTGCTACTACTACTTCACTCAATAACCAAATTTCGGCTTATATGCGATACATAGCGATGTCTGTATAAAGTGGGAAACAATAAATCTAGTATAAAGGTTACAATAAAATCCTGTCAATGTTTAAAAATTAAATAACTAGCAATAAAACAAAGAACAAGGTCAATTTTCCACGTTACGGTCCAACAGGGACCTTCCTTAAGAAACACATAACAATAAATTTAAAAAAACACAAAACCATAAAAATATTTCATCTTCTTCAACGTTCATTCTCAAACTCCCGCTGGATCTCTCTTGTAGCAGGACCATGGTCCTATTAGATTTCCAACTGGATATAGTCCAGAATATGAAAATGTGTTGTGTCACCGTTTCATGTGGCCAATGGCCCAACAGTAGACATCAGTCTTCGTAGACATCAGTCTTCGGTGGACATAAAAATATTTAAAACTTGGATTTATATATGTCTATATCAAACAGGATAACATGAATCAGTTTCAGCACGTCGTCCTTAACTTTCTGTCTACTGGTGTCTTGAATGCAAGCCTGTCTGCTTTTTCGTTATCGCGTACACCCGCATGAACCGGGCAGAACTTCATGTGATACCTTGATGTTCGGATGTAATTATAAAAGCCACCAACTCGTACCAACAAATACTCTTTCAGTGAAATTAAATGTACCTCTTATATGGAAGTTCGCTCATTTAAACCGCGGACGTTACCTTCTGTGATTGACTCAGCCATCAGGAAACAGGTACGGTGGAATCCCTCTATAACGTATTCTGTTAAAACAAATTTCCCTATATAACAACACTTTTCAAAATCTCTAATTATATTTATTCTTCTTCTTCAGCGTTCATTCTTAAACTCCCGCTGGAGATCTCCCTTGTAGCAGGACCATGGTCATACTAGATTTCTAGCAGGATGTAGTCTAGAGAATGGAAATGCGTTGTGTTGCCGTTTTATTTACGCAAATGGCCCGACACACCCATTTTCGGTGGGTTATATTTATTCAATATTGTTTTTTACTGTATATAACGAATTTCTGTTATTACATACATGTTTTGTCGATCCGGACCTATTTGTTATACCGGATTCCACTGTACCAGGGATCACACATTGTGTTCTACCAAATTTTCCAAATGGATTATGAATAGATGCAGGTAAGCGGACAGTGATCTTTCTTCTTTTGTTACAGACTCTCGTGGCCGGAATATCAAATGTACACATCAAACACAAGAATGATGAAATAGATGGTCAAGAAGCAGTTGCTACGCTCCTGGTAGGACGAGACAATCCTGGAATAATGCTGCATACCAACACCTCCCTTTAAGTGACCAATCTTTTTTCTTTCTTGTTCTTTTCGCTTTATACCCCTTTATGCCCTTGCAGCGTCATGGTTATAAAAGATCTCTGAAGATGACTTTTTGTGTGCTTCATTTATGTTTGGTTTCATTGGCTCTCTTATTTCTGTAATCTATCGTATGCAAGGTCTGTCCCTGGCTTTGTGTCCATCATGTCTGTATAGTAATGTTTTTTTCAGGGGCACTGTCTGATGGCAGCCTGGAATCATGTGAAAACCATTTAATCTGTTGTCTTCTGATGTAATCCAGGATTGACATTGTGTTTGTTAGCTTCTGATGTAATCCAGGATCGACATTGTGTTTGTTAGTCTTCTGATGTAATCCAGGTGTGACATTGTGTTTGTTAGTCTTCTGATGTAATCCAGGATTGACATTGTGTTTGTTAGTCTTCTGATGTAATCCAGGATTGACATTGTGTTTGTTAGTCTTCTGATGTAATCCAGGTTTGACATTGTGTTTGTTAGTCTTCTGATGTAATCCAGGTTTGACATTGTGTTTGTTAGTCTTCTGATGTAATCCAGGATTGACATTGTGTTTGTTAGTTTTCTGATGTAATCCAGGTTTGACATTGTGTTTGTTAGTCTTCTGATGTAATCCAGGATTGACATTGTGTTTGTTAGTCTTCTGATGTAATCCAGGATTGACATTGTGTTTGTTAGTATTCTGATGTAATCCAGGTTTGACATTGTGTTTGTTAGTCTTCTGATGTAATCTAGGTTTGACATTGTGTTTGTTAGTCTTCTGATGTTTTCATTTTTTTCGTTTCTGATTCTGTCTCTTATTGTTAATCCGGGAATTCGACGTAGACAAGTCGTTTCTGTTTTAACACGTTTTCTTTTGGGCTCTGTTGTTAGTGTCCACGTTTGACATTGGTAGCATAGTGATGGTATGATGATGGTTTTATATAGTGCAGTTTTGGTGTTCATGCTCACATACTTGTTTTTGAAAATAGGAGGCATATGGCTCAAGATAAGGTACGCTATGTTTCATCTATGTTGAATATCTTTTGGTGTTTTCCCCAAAGGGACCAATCACGCATACATAAATTATCTGATACTACAGTACATTTGAGCAACAAATTATGTTACAAGTAAGTCTATTGGCTGTCAAGACTGTCTATTTACGACTAAACGTATTACTCCGCTACCACAGCTCCCCTCCCTCAACATCACCTACAAGAAAAAGTGCAACATCAGGACATTGCTCTCATCAATTTCAGTTCTGTGGGTTCATGGAGAATCATCCTTCAAATTTCCCCCGTTATTTTATTTTCCCCTTGATTTTCAGTGACTACCAACACAAATTAGATAACAAGTTACCAATGAAAACACAGAAAAAAGGCAAATTGTGTCACTTTTTAAGGCTAATTCCCAATGTGTACATACGCATGTCCATATAATTGTCAAATAACTATTTATAATCGGTTTTTAAATATATCCAAATATTGCAGTTAATGTCTGCACTTGATGTCACACTAACGCGTCATATTCCTGTAATGCAGTGGTCCTCAATTGTTTTCCGTTAGTGACCCTTTTTCATTGTAAATTGTTTTTCGTGTTCTCTCCTCCCGGAATACATATATCTATAGCTTTAACTTTCTTTAAAGTTATATTCATTTTTTTATCTAATTTATCGTCAGGATAATTTAAGACAGTTGCCTTACTGTGGTACTACATAGACTGCTCCGTGGCCCCTAAATTGACATTTATTCTTCATGGCCCTATAACAAAAAGCTTTGGAAGTCTTAAGAAAAGTGCACTGCTCAGAATTGAGAACCAACACTGCAGCACAGTGGAATCCACCTATAGCGTAGACATTTATTATAATAAATGTTCGTATTAAACATTTTCAAATTTCCAAAATTTAAAAATATTTTCACTGTTTATACGAATTATTGTATTGTTTATAGCGAATTTCTGTTATTACATATTTCGTCAGTCTGGACCAAAATTGTTATAATGGGATTTGACAATTTATATCTGTATAGTTTTCTTTATTACTTTGATGTGCTAAAATAAGTCTCCCTGTCTTCATTTAATTTGCCATCTGTTTTCGGGTTGTCACGTTTTGTCGCTTGATATGCAGTAATTTTGTGACGTCTCAGAACGTTGGTAACTCCTTCAATCCACCTAATTCTTGGTCTTCCTCTGCCTCTTGGTGTTTCCAATATAATGTTGTTTGCTCTTGCTGCCAGCCAACATGGGCTCACTTAAGTAGTCAAACCATTTGAGTCTGTGTTTCAATATACAGTCAAATACCGTTATAACAACTTGGTCCTGAGTTTGTGTTTCAATATACAGTCAAATACCGTTATAACAACTTGGTCCTGATTGATGAACATATATTCGCTATATACAGTACAAACAATAAAGGATAAATATAATTGGGGATTATGAAAAGTGTTGTTATATAGGGAAATTTGTTTTAAAGGAATGCGCTATAGCGGGATTCCGCTGTATTTGACCACAGACGTTGTTCCAACAGTTCTTAGATAATTAACTAAAATAGATGAGTCTAACTATTGTTACATTATATACCTGTCATTAATAAATGAAAATACAAAATTGTATGCACAAATCCTATTAATAATGATTAACGATATATATTTGTATGCAAAATTTCGGTTATTAGTGAGTGAAAATACAAATCTGTATACGAAAATTCTATTAATTGTCATACATAATGTAAATATGTATGCAAAACCTCATGTGAAAATAGATATTTGCATGCTCCATCATTTATTGTTTTACTTATTTTTCAACTCTTGCTGGTTGTTTTCATGTAGTGCGAAATGAGTTATTTCATGGTTTAAAGCTCGGCTGCGATATCTATGGTTTTCGGTTTGATATTTTCTGCTTCAACGTGGCGTTTTAGTATTTTCAATCTATGGGATAGTTGCTAATCCCACAAACAAAGCTTCTTAAGTACCTCTCGCAACATGCACGATAGGTTACAGCTTTGCCGCTCTTTGCTCTTCTTTTGGGCCCTGTAATAAACAGGCAACGTACTTCAAAAATCATATTTCTAATTAATAACAATAAATTATCTGCAGAATTCCAATTGTTGAGTGAAAATAAATATTTTTATGGAAAAGTCTTAGTAATGGGTCATACTGTATTATTTAATAGCTTACACATTTCAAATTTGTAATGAGTGGGTACATTGATATGATATGCCCCAATGGTAATGAGTGGGGACATTGATATCATGAGGAAGTAGGTTAATCTTTCCCCCCACTGTTTGTCAGAATGTCAGTTATGCGTATTACATATGACTTTCTATCTATCTATACACTGTGGCCCTTTTGTGCCATGCGGCGTCAGGGGTAGAAGAATTCTCTGGAGAGGGCCTTCTTTTTGGGCGTCTCCTGAGCACTCTTAATTTTTTATGTGCAGTAGTGTCGTCGCTGTCGATTTGCTAGATCTGTCACAGCGTTGTCGCAGTTTCTAAATTGTTACACTGTGTTCTAATCTATCACATTCAGAATGTAGAAATCACATATCCTGGATTCTATCAGAAATACGCTGAAACACCGAAAACTAGTACCCGGTTTGAAGGCTGGCCGAAAGATACCCAATTTCTCCGCCATCTTGACCGGAAAACTTTGCCAGTATAAATTTAAAATAACAAGAACAATGAGCGTACGCCATCAGGTAACCAAAGTGGACTCCATGACCCGAAGAGATCGCGCTATACCGTACTTCCCTAATTTAATTGTTATCATTACACATGCATGTTCGCATTTATTGTTCCATGGGAGTTCATGTTCGATGGGAGTTCTTGTTCCATGGAAGTTCGGTGACACCGACTTCTTAATAATGCCAGGGATCTTTGTGTGTCCTCTTTCTAATAATGTATTTATTGTTCTCTCTCTACTCATGTATGTCCTATAAGGGCCCGTCCTTTAAGGGCCCGTCCTATATGGGTCCGTCCTATAAGGCTTTGGCCTGTAAGGATATGTCGTGTGAGGGTCTGTCCTATAAAGCTTTGTCCTTTAAGGGTCTTTCCTATAAGGATCTGTCCTATAAGGCTTTGGTTTGTAAGGATATGTCGTGTAAAGGTCTGTCCTATAAAGCTTTGTCCTTTAAGGATCTGTCCTATAAGGATCTGTCCTATAAGGATCTGTCCTTTAAGAGTCTGTCCTATAAGGGCCCGTCCTATAAGGCTTTGGCCTGTAAGGATATGTCGTGTAAGGGTCTGTCCTATAAAGCTTTGCCCTTTAAGGGTCTGTCATATAAGGATCTGTCCTTTAAGGGTCTGTCCTATAAGGGCCCGTCCTATAAGGCTTTGGCCTGTAAGGATATGTCGTGTAAAGGTCTGTCCTATAAAGCATTGCCCTTTAAAGGTCTGTCCTATAGGGTCTGTTATATAAGGGTCTGTCCTATAAGCCTCTATCTTATAATAATCTGTCCTATAAGAATCTGTCCTATAAGGGTCTGTCTTATAAGGTTATGTCCTATAAATGTATGTGCAATAAGGCTCTATCCTATAAGAGTCTGCGATTTTGTTAACCATTCGTCTTCTTCTTCTGCGATCAATGATTGTATCTAGTCCGGTATCGGTCATGAATAGAACAATTCGTTTTAGGAAGTTCTGAGTCCCCCCCCCCCACAGGATTGTAAGGCAGATATGACTTATTTGGTGACGTGTACTAAAACATAACGATCTACTGTCTTCTGTTTGGTAATTAGCCAATTTCTATTTGTAATTTAGTATTTCTGTTCGGTGGTCTGTCGTGTCTTCTGTTTGATAATTTTCAGTGTCTTCCGGCGTGTCTCCAGCGGTATGGATTATATTACTATGTGTATTATTTAGAATGGCTAGCACTTGTGCTGCCGGGATTGTAATGGGGAGCACACAAAGTGCAATGAGTATCTCACGGGACAACTAAGGATAATTGAAAATGGTGCTCCCGCCTTAGAAAGTGAAGTAATCACACACTGATACGCGGAAGATTCACATGTTAGACCGAAAGGCGCAAACTACGGAGCAGTTCTGTTAATCACAACACACAACATACTTTTATTTAACGGTCTGCATTGATAAGAAAATACTAAATAAGGTAGAACGGTTGTTAAAAAATGAATAACTTATCAATAATAAAAATTAATAACTAACAATAAAACTGTGACTGGATTAGCGACCCAACAGTGTAGAAATAGTACTAAGTAATATCGCTGGTAGGAAGCAATGAAGTGTTCTCAGGAAACGTCTGTAAATAGCAATATCTAGGAAGCAATATAACAACAGACGGCAAGAGCAGTAAAGAAATACACAATAGATGTAGTAAAGCATACCAAGGCAAGTGACACCAAATGACACCAATCTTCAGAAACAAAAATATAGATTTAAATACCGAAATAACACTATTCAAAACGATTATTATGCCACCGTTGTGCTATCAATGCCAAACATGGACGACGACAGCACAAAACAAACGTAAAATAGTGAAATGGCATGCTTACGCAGAAATATAGGAAAATCGCTAAGAGGCAGAGTGAGAAATGAGGACATTAGACAAAGAACCGGCACCACCCCAATCTTGGGAGTATATTAAGAGTCAACAGCTATTGTTAGCTATTTGTTCCGTAGAAACATGTCCACTAATTCTTGTATTGTACCGATATATAGATAGAATAAAACATGGAACAAGGATATAAATAACCCAAATATCGGAGGATGACCGACAAAAAGGAAGTGCCGCATTAACCATACAAATAGAGGTAAATGCAAATAAATTAAATAGGTTACTATATAAATATAAAATAATAAAATATAGAAAATAACAATAAATAAAAGGAACAAACACAACAGTCAACGTGTCGGTCCAATTGGGACCTTTAAAGACAACAAAAGCAGTTAAGAACAAAAGACCATAACGAATATAAACAAAATGGATCCCTCCCACCAGGAAATCAACAAAAAGACACACCAGATCCAGTGCAACACAATTCCAACAAGTGCACATCGATGCGTTCAACATGTCCAAATTATGAAATTCCCAAAGATGAAAGACGCAGAACCAAAGAAAAGGGGACACCAAACATCACTGCCAAGAACAGGGAGGGGGGGCAAGTGGGCAATGGGAGACAAAAGGGGAAAGGACAGAGAAAAACAATGCACGTAGGAACGGGGGGGGGGGCACAAATAGACACAGGGAACACAGAAATGTGCAAAGAAGAATAGTATTTGACAGCACAGGATAGACAACAAAAATATACACACATCAAAACAAAATCACGAACCAAACATGCACACATTCTACCGGACAAACACATAACTATAAATATAAGCACATATACATACAAACAACCAGACATATACAAAAGTATATACTGATTTCACAGTACACATTGAAACATAGACACAAACATGTACATAGGTACCTGCACACACAACAACATTTACATATATATACACACACACATTTATATACATATATATATACAGGTACCTATGTACATGTATGTGTCTATGTTTCAATGTGTACTGTGAAATCAGTATATACTTTTGTATATGTCTGGTTGTTTGTATGTATATGTACTTATATTTATAGTTATCTGCGTTTGTCCGGTAGAATGTGTGCATGTTTGGTTCGTGATTTTGTTTTGATGTGTGTACATTTTTGTTGTCTATCCTGTGCTGTCAAATGCTATTCTTCTTTGCACATTTCTGTGTTCCCTGTGTCTATTTGTGCCCCCCCGCTCCTACGTGCATTGTCTTTCTCTGTCGTTTCCCCTTTTGTCTCCCGTTGCCCACTTGCCCCCCTCCCTGTTCTTGGCAGTGCTGTTTTGGTGTCCCCTTTTCTTTGGTTCTGCGTCTTTCATCTTTGGGAATTTCATAATTTGGACATGTTGAACGCATCGATGTGCACTTGTTGGAATTGTGTTGCACTGGATCTGGTGTGTCTTTTTGTTGATTTCCTGGTGGGAGGGATCCATTTTGTTTATATTCGTTATGGTCTTTTGTTCTTAACTGTTTTTGTTGTCTTTAAAGGTCCCAATTGGACCGACACGTTGACTGTTGTGTTTTGTTCCTTTTATTTATTGTTATTTTCTATAATTTATTATTTTATATTGATATAGTAACCTATTTAATTTATTTGCATTCACCATGGAACAAGGACAATTTTCTACTTTGTTATCCAAACGGGAGCTTTTTCAAGAAACAGATACCAACCAAAAGCACAAAAATATAAACATATTGAGAACTAAGACGTGGAGATGTTTCTCTTACCAGAAAACATATCCAAGTCAAATTCTGATAACCGAAAAGGCTTTTAGACTGAATGTTCAAGAACAATGTAAAAATAATTTTTTTTTTTAAATGGAGGAACGAGATTATAATATAGCGTTCTTGACGATAATGTCATGTTTGTTCATCTGCAATGCGCATGCGCTTCGGAACTTCCCGAAATATCTATTCGTGTGTATGCACCGCTGTATGTACATCTGGGTGTATGAATTCACATCGAAATGTTTTGTTTATTTATTTACATGTGTGTACATATGTGTGTTGTATGTCTGTCTGTATGTGTATAACATTTTCGATTGACAGGCGGTTTCAAGTATGTTATTGTCTGACGTTGAACACGTCTTCCCACGTATGAACTTGCAAATATTTCAACAGAAAATTGTTGTCACAGTGGGAACAGGTCAGATCATGTTATGTTGGCATTTATGTTCCTGCTTGTTCTATCACCTTATTTTCTCAAGTGTTCTCCCGTAGAAATTTCTATGTTTTTCATGTGGGTTGGGCTACGGCTTGTATCTTGATGGGAGTCGAAAATAGAGAAAATAACAGCTACACTGTCACACGACACACATGTCGTAAGATGCGATGAAGGACGGTTGCACGTGATGCTAGCGACTCATTATGTAGGAGCAACCAAACACGATCATGTCATGTTAAACTGAAGTGAAAAGACTTCCGGTAAAAATGGCGTAGAAAAGGAATACGTTTTCTTTGTCTTCTATTCGATAAACGGTTTACTTCCTGAAAGCAATGGCAAACTACAGGAGTAATGTGCTTAGAATCTATCTGAAAACCACCAGTGTGTTGCCAGGGCCCAAGAATAGCAACAATGTTTGTCTTCCATGCATGTCTTAAGAGGTAACTAATGAGTTTATGGGATGCAAGTTGGCTGAGTCATCCCATACAGGGTAAGTGACCCAAAACCATGCTGGTCGGATGGGTCAGGCCGAAAGGCACAGATATCGTATCAATGCTGTAAACCATGACACAACGCTTTCCGTTCTCCGGACTACATCCTGCTAATGTGCAGGAGTTTGAGAATGAACGCAGAAGAAGATGTCTCAAGACGACACAGAGAATAGCACAGACCAAATCAACATTTCAAAAAACAAAACAAAACACCATTTTATGCAATGAAGTAATATGAACGCATGCGCGAGTTCCAGTGCTAGGATATTATATTGAGTCAATCCCTACTTATAAAAGCGAAGCATGGGCAATAAACAAAGATAATCTGCCCAAGATAATCTGGAGGCAACTGATATGTGGTTTTTAAGAAGAATGATTCACATTCCATGGACAGCCAAGAAAACTAATATAAGTTCTCAGAGTTGCTGAAGTAAAACGACAAATATAGCAAAAACTAGAAGCAGACAATCAAGTGAATGGGGCATGTGATGGCGAAAGTAATACTTGAACATTTAGTAACAATCGGAAAGATCAAGGGAAGAAAAGAGAGAGAGAGAGGAAAACAAAGAGATAAACTTCTGGATCAGTTGTCGTTGTGGCACAAAAAGAAGTCACGAACTGAACTTATTAACAACACAAGAGACATAGAATTGTAGAAAAACATGATTGCCTACATCACTCGACATAGCACTTGATTGATAATAGACATGTACCTCATATCAGTAATAACACTCCTCTCAACAAAGACCGAAGTAGAATTTGGTTACAGTAGAATTGTGACCATTAAAAAATAGATAAATATGTACTGATGTATGCTGGCAGGCTAAATAGCGTAGATACCTTCAACAACCTAAATCTCATCATCATTCATCATTAAGTGCCGTCTCCGCAACGAAGGTTGGCTGCAACGTATCTCCAACATCGGACTATATGTCGAGTGATTTACTCCAGAAGTTGCTGAACAGAAGCATAAAAGGGACATCAATTGTTGAATAGGAGCAATACATATATATATATATGCGTCATCAATTGTTGTGTAGTAATGGCGTAGATGTGTGTATCATCAATTGTTGTGTAGTAGCAATATATATATACGTCATCAATTGTTGGATAGTCTTGTGTATTTAAATTGAGGTGAGTATAAACCGAGTGGGATAGTTGTCTATAACAAATTTGTATAAAATTACAAGTACGTGTATAAGCCGAGTGTGGTACTTGTCAAAAAACACATTTGTATAAATTTACAAGTACGTATATAAGCCAACATTAAGTTGTGTAAAATATCAACAATAAAAATTGGTACACTGATAGCAGATCAACCCCTGTTGAGCACCAACCAATTATGTTTATTGGGGGGGGGGGGTTGTAATGTGTGCAAACGTTTTCCCATTGCTCTTGCATGGACACAGGGTTAGTAGATAAACAGAAGTCATGTTACAACCAGCATTTGGCAAAAGCTATCTCGAGCCCTGCATAAAGGTAAATGGTGTAGCACTGAAAGTTGTGAATAGATTCACATATCTAGGCAGTACGTTATCACAAAATGCCAACGTTGATGATGAAGTGTATACAAGGATCGCCAAAGCAAGCACTACTTTCGGCAGATTGTACGCAAATGTTTGGCGTAGAAATGACATTAGCCTACAGAGTAAGCTGAAAGTTTACAGAGCAGTGGTACTTCCAGCGCTGCTATACGCTAGTGAAACATGGACTGTGTATAGACTTCAGGTGAAAAAAAATCAATCATTTTCATACAAATTGTCACAGAAAAGTTATGAACATCAGATGGCAAGACAAGAAGATACCACTGTCCTTGATAGAGCTGGTATCCCAAGCATTGACACGATCCTGATGCAGACACAGATTCGTTGGGCAGGTCATTTGGTGCGTATGCCAGACCATCGTCTGCCAAAGATACTTCTCTATGGCGAGCTAGAGAAGGGTATACGATCTGAAGGTGGCCAGAGGAAGCGCTACAAGGACTCGTTAAAGGACGCACTAAAAGCCTTTGAAATAGACCACGATACATGGGAAGAACGTACACAAAATAGATCTTCATGGCGTTCTAAAATAAAAAAGAGCGCATCATCTTGTGAAAAGAAGAGAAATGCAGCAGCTCAACAGCGGAGAGCAGCTAGAAAGTCACGGATAGACCAAGATCCGTCTACAGTCGTCATTCCATGTCCAAACTGTCCAAGAACATTTACAGCTCGAATAGGGCTCATTAGCCATCTACGAACTCATAATCAAGGACATAACTAAAATTGAATTTTCAAAAGTGGATGTAACAAATGGTCATCATCACTTGTGATGGACGAACAACAGATAACCAGGATTCTAAAAGTACTATCACGCGGTACACCATGGGAACAGAAATACAGCGGCTAGTGCTGTGCTCCTGGCAACACTTATTGGGATTATGTCCGTGGATATGGAGGCTATAGACTGGATGAGACTTCACTGCAAAAAAGATGATGACAATATATACTCTAATATTCCCCAAGGAAAATTCTGAATTCTACAAATTTCACACAGAAGTTCTAGTTTTGGGTTTCGTCTTCTGCGTTCTTTTCAAACTCCTGCAGATTAGCAGGATTAAGTCCGGAGAACGGAATGCGTTGTGTCATGGTTTACAACATTGCTGTGATATCTGCGCCTTTCGTCCGGCCACATCCGACTTCAGCATGGCTTTGGGTCACAGACCCTTTATGGGATGGGACAGCCAACTCCATCCCATAACCTCCTTAGTCGCCTCTTACGACATGCATGGAAGGTAAACAGTGTTGCTATTCTTTGCTCCCCTTTCGGGCCCTGGCAACACACGGACGAAGTTGTGGGTTTTAATACAGAATCACAGAAATTTACACTAAGTCCATTTCTGTTATATTTGCATATTATTTAGTGTAAATTTATTTTTCACAATTACTTATTACCTTTCTATAAGCAGACACCTTAACTTCTGTAGGTAAGAAAAGGTCCACAAAATTATAGGTTTTTATACAATACTATACTGCAAGCGCCCCCCCCCTTCCTGAATTGTATATTCACCTGCAAACCGAGTCACTTTTTGCAATTAAAAAATTAAATACAAACGCAAAATCTTTTTTTTTTAAATAAAAAATGGCTACACGTTAGTAAGGGAGAGTACTCTCGCCTTTTGTATGCAAATGATCCTTGTCATAACATCTATAATAACAGGGCAGCCATATTTGGTAAACAGTGAATATGACCTTCCGCTACATATATAAATAAGGAAAGATTTGGATAAGAGAAACAATATAGAAAAAGAAGAAATATGTAAACATTGGTTGCTGGAAAGTGTTGCCGATAAATAGGTCGTGATAAAGAATGGTGAAACAGAAGCTACAGTAGTGAATATGGTTTTATAATAGCGTAGGTATCTAAACGAATATGTAGAAAGCTATATTTGACTGGGCAGAAACATTAAAAAGCTAACCAAAACTAACATATTTACGAGAATTTTTCACTGATGAAACAAAACAAGTAGAATTGACTTAATTATACTCAGGTTTTTCCATATGTACTCAGCCCATCTCAGCCAAGCGACATGCCGACTGCCACGATTGCTGATAAGACTAAGTCCTGCCCATGTGCCGCCAAGAAACTGCTAAGCATATCGCGATGAGACGACTGAGGAGGTTTCGGGGGTGGAATTGGCTGCCTCACCCCATAGAGGATCAAAGTGGCACAGAAGTCATATTTAAATTTGATGTATCAGGCTGAAAGGCACATATATCGCAGCTTAACTATAAACCATGACGCATGGGAATTTTAGGAACGTATTTTAGGAACGTTCTTTGGACTACATTCTGCTAGTCTGTAGGAGCTTGAGAAAGAACGCAGAAGAGGAAGTAAAACCGCAACTTGGTTGGTTATTGCTGATACAGCGGGTCTTCGTTTCATGACCGTCAACACAATGACATATGGTTCATGACCTTTAACCCAAGGATAATGTATGGTATACGCATGCGTGTAGGAGTTTCCTGTATCTTTAAGAGATAATCCGCATGGATATAAGAAAAAATAGCACTTGCAGAGAAGACGTCACAATCAGGGATCGAATTGAACACAAGATTGGCGGTTGAACAACTAAACCAGAGAGACCCTTCGCTCTAAGATTGGAACTGTATGCCACAATCTAATTGAAGGAGAGCCACAGAACACGAACTGATGGTAACGTGTCAAAACTGGAAAACTGCACAGATGATACTTAATAATAACAATAATAATAATAATAATAATAATAATAACAACAATAATAGTAATAACAAAAGTAATAATACTAATAATAATAACATTAATAACAATAATAATAAAAATACTAATAATAATAACAATAATAATAACAATAATTATACTAATAATAATAATAACAACAATAATAATAACAATAATAATATTACTAATAATGATAACAATAATCATATTACTAATAATAATAACAATAATAATAACAATACCAATAATAATAATAACAATAATAATAACAACAAAAGTAATACTAATAATAATAGCAATAATACTAATAATAATAACAATAATACTAATAATAATAATAATACTAATAATAATAACAATAATAATACTAATAATAATAACAATAATAAGAACAATAATAATACTAATAATAAGAACAATAATAATACTAATAATAACAATAATAATAACAAGACCCATATCCCGTAAGGGTCACAGGGATGCCACACTGGATACATTAACACAAAAAAGTTATCCAGACAAATCTATCCTCAGCTATTCGTAAGAATTAGAAACATCGCGTGCAGACCATTACTTGAAGTTATCAATTCAGGATTTTCTTTGATTCTCTTCTCCTTCCACCCTCGACTATTCCTTGCAAAAAACTTTTAGAAAGTGAGTGGTGTCTCGTTATATGTACAAACCAAACAAAGCGTATGCAAGCATAAGAGAATGCTCAACAAATGACACCGAGAGAAAGAGAGACAGAGAGAGAAAGTGAGAGATAAATGGAGGGCACTTGTGGGTGTTTTTAAGCGTCAAGGGATTACATTGCTAAAAGAAAGAGAAGAAATACTTGTTCGCTATCATTAAAAAAAAACCCAAAAAACCAATCTATTGACTTGATACTTCCCTTAGTGACCTTGATGGGTTTCCTATATAGTTTGCGTTATGCTTAAGTAAAACTGTTTATCTTATGTGAGATACGCTCCTTTCAATAGTGGATGTTAGTGAAATCTTAGTTGAAGTTAGTAGCAGCTAGTCAAAGTCGCGGTTAGGACATGGGGCAGAACCTAGGACATGCAGCAATGTATAGATATAAAACTACAGTTAGAGAACATGCAATGTACCACATTTTCGGAGATTATGTGTCCGAAATAATGTAATAATTATTACATTATTAAACGCTTATGTGTCCTATTATACAGAAATGCAAGGACAAACTGAAGCCTGACAGCTGCAGACCAATAAGTATAAAAAGATATGTCTGCAAGACAATGGAAAGGATAGTCAGCAGAAGACTAAAATGGTACCCAGAAACAGAGAAACTATTAGTTCCAGAGCAAGCTGTATTTTAGAGTGTAACAGCACAGAAGACCAAGTCTATGATCCTGCTCCAGTTCAAAGAAGATGCATTTTTAAGAAAAGAAGAAAGTTTTCACCCTATGGATATATCTCCAAAAAGAACATGAGTGGCATCATTTCATCACCACGAACTCTCACAAGAACATAATGAGTGGCATCATTACATCACCACGAACTCTCACAAGAATATAATGAGTGGCATCATTGCATTACAACTAACTGCACAGATTAAAACAAAATTAACAATGTATCCATCAAAATGTTTAGAAAGTAGCCTTTTTAAAAATATTTTTGATAACAACATATCTTTGATAGCTAAATTAACGTGTCTACAGTGATTCAGTATCTAAATATTGTTGATAGCTAGATTAACATATCGACAGTAATTGAGTTTACACTCAACTGGTATCATGACAAGACAAATGCCGTGGCTTGTCCTTGTATCAAGAGTTCCATGGCCTAAAATATATATAGAATATTTAACATGGAAAAACAAATAGACGTTGGGAATAAATTATCCTGTACATAAATATTAATTAAAAATTACAATAAATACAATATAATAAATACAATACAATAAATACAACAATACAATAAATACAACAATACAATAAATACAACAATAAATACAACGGCACAATAAATACATAAAAACAGATGCATTTAACGTATAAATTATGCAAAAACAATACTGATCTATAACAAGGTAATGCACTGGCATAAGCTCTGCACGTGGACGCTGTCTGGACTTGATATGATCCTTGAATGTTAGATCATTTGGCTATAAGTGTTTGTACACAACGACATTTTAAAAAAACATTGCACAGGCGGCGGAAAAAAAATAACACATGTATAGTTTGTTAAACAGCGGGTGCGAATAAATTCAGTAAAATTTCATTTTCCAGTTGATGTATACAAAACATATGGGTTTAGTGTTGGACATGAGTTTGTACTTGAATTTAATTTGATGAGTGGTGATTCTAATTTTGTCCTGCAGAATTCTGGTGAACAATGTACATAGCTTGTTATTAAACAATTGTACTGTGGTGATGAATTGTCAAATGGAAACGGAAGTAATGGCTTCCCAGCAAACACATCTTCCGGTTTGCCACGTTGATCTTGCGCGAATGAAAAGTCAAATGTCTGACCGTTGTCTTTTAATTTAAAGTTAGTCTCAGAGTGTCTCAAAAATTAAGTTCAACTCGAGCATTGATCGAGGGTTTTGACCTTGACGCTTTTGTATGGTACCGGGGCTGATCGTCCACGAGTCACATAGACATCGAACCTGTACCAAGTACCAGGTTGTAGTCCTGTGACGTTGTAGGTCATAGCTTGTCTGGTGTTGTTTGTAGCAACATGCGTCGTACAGGTTTCACGTTCTAATTCTGGACGCTCCACAGGGCTTAGACATCGTCGTCGTTTGGAGTCGTGACCACTACTCATGAGTCTCTTTTTGTACAGACAATAGTTCTGCTCTACGGAACTTCCCATCCACGCGACTGTGACGTTAGAACACGTGGTCAGTTTTCCAAAGACTCTAATCTTTCTTTTCTTTGGCAATACAATTTTAGACCGGCTAGGTCTTGAGGTAATGAACACTGTAACAAAAGCTTTCTTCTTCTTTTTTCCTGGGAATGTCATGAGGTAGGTACCTGGCTCGGCGTTTCTGACAAAATGCCTTCTCCATCGCCTGGCTATTCTTTTTGTTTGATTCTTTTTGCCATTATAATAAAGTTGAAAAGGAATTTTCCCCGCACAGGGAATGACCTCAAAAGCAAGCCGCGATATTGTAGAGTTTATTGATAACTCTATCGCGCTTTTTCTCTTCAGGTTAATTGTTTTTGTGTCACCAACTTTCATTTTTGTTTTTGGCGACTTTTTCACATATTTTATTTTAACGCTAGTTCCATTAAAACTGGTCGCCATCTGTGTATCTTTGTCAATTACAGAAACATCGATAAAATACTTTTTCCCGCGACCTGCTTTAGTAAAAGTATATGTTGTCTTGTTGGCCACACATTTATAGAATATCATTTTTCTTGGCGCCTTTTTGATAGGGTTGGCCAAACGTAGAAGCTCGCGGTGTGTATCTTTCTCATTTGAGAAGCCCCAATCAACAAAAACCGGCTTTTTATCACCATGAAAGTGCGCCAAAGCTTCGCAATGACTTTGAAAGTTTTTTATTCTGCTAATTGTAACGCAGTATTCCAGAGACTTTCGAAAGCGGTTAACAGAAGCTGCGGAAGGCCAATCGAGAACAAGAGTTCTTTTATTTGTCAAGACGTTAACTTGACCGTTGGCTGGAACTTTTGGGTAGAAAGAATCGCCAATTTCTTGGTTTGTTGAAACGAAGATCTTGACATGGGAGTCTGACTCAAGTGACGTCACAGTTATGACGTAAGTTCCTCTTCCGGCTACTACTTGAACATTCTCCCGTTTGTCGCTTGTGAACTGTGAGAGTTGATGGTTTCTAGAAAGACTGTGGTGCTGATCGCCTATCCAGCTAAGACCTGTGATTAGAGACAATAGAAATATTATTATAACTGTTACATTTAGAATTGTTAAGAAATATTGACTTACGTTGTTTCGACCCTCATGAATTATGATCGATGTAGCTCTTGTTTCATTCATTCATTCATTCATTTTCCTTTAGCGCTGAAGTTAGCCCATAGGACAGAGGTCGGATCTCTCCAATTTTGTCCGTTCATTTAATACCCCCATTCATTCATGTTATTTTAGCGCTGAAATACCGCCGAAGACGGATGTGTCGGGTCATTTGTCGCTAATAAAACGGCGACACAAAGCATTCCCATTTTCTGGACTACACCCCGCTGGAAATCTAGTTAGACCATTGTCCTGCTACAAGAGAGATTCCCAGTGGGAGTTTGAGAATGTGTCCTGCTACAAGAGAGATTCCCAGTGGGAGTTTGAGAACGATCGCTGAAGAAGAAGTAGCGCTGAAGTTAGCGCATAGCGCAGAGGTAAGATCTCTCCAATTCTGGCCGTTCAAATCTATTCTGAGCAGTTCTTGAATAGTATGAATATTGTTTGTTTTAATTTCTGTAAGTATTGTTATTCTAAGTGTTTCTGTTGGTCTACCCCTGGCATACCCTGATGTGTTCTGTTATTGTCTGAGCGTAGGACGTCCGATGTAGCTCTTGTTTACTATATGTAATATGCGATTTTTCTCTAGAAGGCATTTTCAAACACAGAAGATTCCGACTCTCAGAATGATGTAAAACTTTGAGAAATTTTATATTAAGAGAGGTCTATGTGTGTGTGTATGAGGCATGTTGCACTCTAAGAGAGGTCTATGTGTGTATGTATGAGGCATGTTGCACACTAAGAGAGGTCTATGTGTGTATGTATGAGGCATGTTGCACACTAAGAGAGGTCTATGTGTGTGTGTATGAGGCATGTTGCACACTAAGAGAGGTCTATGTGTGTATGTATGAGGCATGTTGCACACTAAGAGAGGTCTATGTGTGTATGTATGAGGCATGTTGCACACTAAGAGAGGTCTATGTGTGTATGTATGAGGCATGTTCCACACTAACAGAGGTCTATGTGTGTATGTATGAGGCATGTTGCACACAAAGAGAGGTCTATGTGTGTATGTATGAGGCATGTTCCACACTAACAGAGGTCTATGTGTGTGTGTGTATGAGGCATGTTCCACACTAACAGAGGTCTATGTGTGTATGTATGAGGCATGTTGCACACTAAGAGAGGTCTATGTGTGTGTGTATCAGGCATGTTCCACAAATATGCACGCGGATATTCAATTCCATACTGGCCAGCAACCGTATGAATGTTGGCCACGTTTAATCACAAAGTCCAGGCGGCCTCAATTTTACAACTTCTTATGTTGTCTCTAACTTTCTTAGCTCAATATAAATTTTCATAGTTGACACCAGGACCAATATTAGTTCACAATGAGATAGAAACCAGGACCAATATTAGTTCAAAATGAGATAGAAACCAGGACAAATATTAGTTCAAAATGAGATAGAAACCAGGACCAATATTAGTTCAAAATGAGATAGAAACCAGGACTAATAGTAGACTAAAATGAGATAGAAACCAGGACTAATATTAGACTAAAATGAGATAGAAACCAGGACTAATAGTAGACTAAAATGAGATAGAAACCAGGACCAATATTAGTTCAAAATGAGATAGAAACCAGGACCAATATTAGTTCAAAATGAGATAGAAACCAGGACCAATATTAGTTCAAAATGAGATAGGAACCAGGACCAATATTAGTTCAAAATGAGATAGAAACCAGGACCAATATTAGTTCAAAATGAGATAGAAACCAGGACTAATAGTAGACTAAAATGAGATAGAAACCAGGACTAATAGTAGACTAAAATGAGATAGAAACCAGGACTAATAGTAGACTAAAATGAGATAGAAACCAGGACTAAGAGTAGACTAAAATGAGATAGATACCAGGACTAAGAGTAGACTAAAATTGGATAAAACTCTAGACTATCGATACAGTGGTGAAAGAGCTAGTGGTGCCGCCTTGTATGTTATACGCGCACTGTGGAACTAACAAACACCATCTACAGTGGTCATCCCACGCCGATCTGTCCAAGGACATTTTCACCAGAATAGGGCTTATTAGTCATCAGCAATTTTATTTCAAAGAAACAAAATAACACACCCCGCAAGATCAAAGTGAATGATATAGTATTAAAACACGTCCACCAATTCAAATATTTAGGTACAATGAATACAGCAGATGGAAGAAGTTCAACAGAAATAAAAAAAACACAGAATAGAACAGGCAAAAATAACATTCAGAAAAATGAAAAATAAATGTGTAATATGACCTTGTCATTAGAGGTGAGAAAGAGAGTTCTGCAGTGCTATATAACCCCTATACTAACATATGGGTGCGAGTCTTGAACAATAAACAAACTCAAAAGTGGGAGATTGGAGGCAACAGAGATGTGGTTCTACAGAAGAATGCTGAGAATACCATGGACTGCCAGAAAAACTAATGTAAAGGTATTGAAAGAGTCAAATGCGAAACGGACCTTAATCAAGAATATAAGAAAAAGTCAATCTTCTTTTTTTGGCCATTTCATGAGATAGGCAGGTTTAGAGAACAGTCACAACAGTCAAAATTGAAAGCAACAGAAACAGAGGGCGACAACGTGAGAAAATATTAGACAGTTTGACAACCAGGCACGGCAAGGAAACAACAACGACTTTGATACATAATACTGTGGACAGAGAGCTGTGGAGAGCCATGACCGCCTACGCCAGCCGACATGGCACCTGATGATGATGATGACAAACTCATAATCAAATACACAACTCTAACGCAATTTCAAAAATGCATATATCAAACGGTCATCATCATCATGTGTTGGTCGATCAGCAACAACAATAGATCTAGATTAATTGTGATGCTTCTGCATGTCCGTTGAATGTAAATTTACAGGCTTTAAACCAAATATTTAAATAACTTTACAAAATGTTGTAAATATTTTTAAAAGAAATGCTCAACTGAATATTAAGTTAACACCACTAGTGCATAAGTCAGCCAGTTCTCCCGACCAGCTAAGATGTTTGGAGGTTATGTTTTATATGTTAAACCACATCTTTACTGCATAAATATAAACAAATATCAACATGAAGATTAATATTGAAAAGACCGGAATAATGGTAACAGCAAAGAATGAAAGAAATATAGCAATCTCCATCGATAATAAACACATTAAACAGGTAAATGAGTTCACTTACTTAGGAAGAATTATAAGGAGTGAAGGGAAAAAACAGTGAAGATATACAAAATAGATACAACAAAACATACCAGATCCTAGGACAGATGACACGTATTTTTAAGAACAAAAATGTAAACATAGACACTAAAGTTGCATTATACAAGACTATTATTATCCCATCACTGTTCTACCAGTGCCAAACCTGGACAATGACAGCTCAAAACAAAAGAAAAATAGTGACAGTAGAAATGACATGTCTAAGGAAGAATACTCGGAGTGTCATTAAGAGATGGAATTAGAAACGATAACATCAGACAGATAACCAAAACAATACCAGTATTGGAACACATCAAAAGACAACAGATCAAGTGGTTTACACACGCTTCCAGATTACAACAGATAGGATGCCACAAATGGCTATGGCACATAGACATTACGGCTATAAATTCAGAGACAGACTTATGTAAAAGATGGATCACAGAAATCAAAGAAGCCACAGAAACAAGCTTACAAACAGCGCCCAAGAAGGCCATCTCCAGAGAACTCTTCCACCCCTGACGCCGCAAGGCAAACAAGGGCCACAGCGTATAAATATAGATAGATATAAACAAAAGCAAAATGTGTTCATGTAGTGGACAATTGACCATACGACCAGTTTCAGATAGAGGAAGACATTTTCCTGTCATTTCTTTTGGAGAGGAAGATGTCCACAGCAAAAAACCACAACTACAATGTCATTTAAACAGAAGCGTATATCGCACAATGACAGGTCAAAACTCTTAGATCAAAGTATCAGCCAGCAACCAAACATCAAGAGAATTCGACTTGAATGTAAACATAGTTATACACATGTTATACAAATGTTATAACATGTTATACAAATGTTGTAGAAATGTTGTACAAATCTTATACAAAAGTTATACACGTTATACAAATTTTATACACATGTTATACACGTTGTACAAATGTTGTACCAATGTTATACACATGTTATACACGTTATACACATGTTATAATTGCCTGGTTTATACACATGTTATACAAATTTTATACACATGTTATACACGTTATACAAATGTTATACACATGTTATGCAAATGTTATACACATGTTATACACGTTATACAAATGTTATACACATGTTATGCAAATGTTATACACATGTTATACACATGTTATACACATGTTATTAACATGTTATGCAAATGTTATACAAATGTTATACATAGCCATACAAGTAAGAACGAGATAAAGAAACTCTTCTTCTTCTTCTGCGTTCAGTTTTCTATCACCCGAACTCTACACCATAAGGGGGGGGGGTGGTGGAACTTCTGTGAACAATGTTGTTAGCAGGAGGTTTTCAGGATTGCCACACAGCTTCACCTCCATATCTGTCTCCTGGAAACATACGTTGGTCATTAAATTGCCACAACTATCAACAGCGTTTTCACAACTGTCAACATCGTTTTCACAACTGTCAACATCGTTTTCACAACCGTCAACAGTGTTTTCTGATGACGTGTCTCAGATAAGTACAACCAATATTGTGTTTTTCATAACACACGCTGAACAAACTTCCATAGCACGTATACTCAAGCATCTGAATAATTCTTTCTGCATTTACAGTAAGAGTCAGGCTATCACATCCATATTAAAGCATAGATATTAATAGTGATTTGTACAGTTCGATCTGGACTGATTTTGCTACTAATCTGACTTTTCCATATCACGTTTAACACTTCCACGGCGGTTTAACTGTTTCTAGTTTTATTGTTAAACTTTCGTACCAGAGTAACTATCATTACATATCTTGGATTTGAGTTATTTAATCTTTCGTACCAAAACTACGGTCGCTACATATCTTGTTGGTTGGATTTGGTTGGTTGCTGATCCAGCGGTCCATGGGCTCACGCCCTATGACCTAATGCCATTAAATGGCATTATATTACTGGGAAGTCTGGATTTTCGGCCCACCTCGGGACAGAGCTAGAGAATAACTATCACACTTCCAGGAAGGTAGGTTTCAACCTATGCACTGCTCCTAGCCACAGTATCCAAGATAGGGTTCACTGTGTTAATTCCCCGCCACCAATTGACTACTGGTTATGCCGAACTTCTCTATTGCTCCAAGCATGCAACCAAATGTTCAAGTCAAAAGGATTGTCACGTCCTGAGTCACTGTGCCTCTATGATGGGGTTCAGACATAGGAAAAAACAGTACTGTCAGTTTCCTCCTCCCCAGTGCTGAACAGTACATATCTGGCTCCATCCCAACCACAGAAGGTGCATACATATTTATTCAGGTAAACAAGAAACACATTTCAACAAAATAAAAGCATAATTGTATAGATGACTTTCCATGAAGCTTCTATAAGAAGATAACCTCAATATAACGGCATATCATCCACTAAGGTTTTTTGTTGCATGGGTGGTATGTCTAGTAAGCCATTGGTGAGACCCACAGACGCAACCGCATGCGTTTGCATATCTTTTATACCAGGTATTTAAAGTTTCGTGCCACAACAACTATCGTTACACATCTTGGATTTGAAGCATGTAAAGATGGACACTTCTAATTAAATCGGATTTCTAGTAAGTCATGGGTACATTCGGTTATACCAAGGTAGTGGCGCCCTAAGAATATGGGTACTTACTTACTAAGGTCATGGGTACTTTCGGCTATTCCAAGGTAGCGGCGCCCTCAGAACATGGTACTTACTTACTATGGTCATGGGTACTTTCGGTTATACAAAGGTAGCGGCGCCCTCAGAACATGGGTACTTATTTACTAAGGTCATGGGTACTTTCGGTTATACAAAGGTAGCGGCGCCCTCAGAACATTTTTGCCGTTACGATATGTTCTTCATATTTCACACAAACCCTAATCTGTAGGAAGACCCATGAAAACCAGCCTTCAGGTAAGTATCATAAGATACTTCTTCGCCGTCCAAGTCGGAAACCGCTGGTCTAGGAGGCACGGATCTAGGAAGATGGTGTTTACTCTACACTTCGTAGTTAAAAAGTATTGAGACTAACGGGAATTGAAACCATCCGTTCAACGGCACCAAATCGCGTAGCAACTATTGAACACGCGTTCTTCCGCACTTGACTAACCGCATCTCCAAAAACTGAAGCGATTTCATCAAGCCATTCAAACCGTGCACACAAAGTATGCACGGTTAACTTTGTATGCACAATGCACACAAAAAAGATGCAATTTTATCAAGCCATTCAAACCGTGCACACAAAGTATGCACGTGGAAGTGTTAACTTTGTGTGCACGGTTTGAATGGCTTGATGAAATCGCATCAGTTTTTGGAGATGCGGTTAGTCAAGTGCGGAAGAACGAGTGTTCAATAGTTGCTAGACGATTTGGTGCCGTTGAACGGACTGGTTCAATTCCCGTTAGTCTCAAGAATTTTTTTAAATTGTCCTCTGGCTTCCTACTTATATTTACTTGGTAGTTAATGAGTTTGCCTCTCTTTTGGAGAAGCGTGCCCTTTCAAACAGCGGGCAAAGTCCAATTAGGTTATATCAGGACACACTTCCTTAAAATGAGGTAACAAAGACCCCAAATCGATATTTTACTCTACACTAATACATCCATGCACCATACGGAAAGCGGCCCCAGTGTTGTTCAAGAGCAAGAACACAAAGTAGACAAAAAGGACCAAATAATTGTTCCAGTTTCGCCGTTTACAGACCAACAATCTGACCCATACGAACTTCTCGGCAAAACAATCTGTGGGGAGTCCAAGATGACCTAAAACAAACCGATCTATGCATGAACAATATTGGATTGGATGCTTAACGGTTGATCGCAGAATGTACCTAGCATCAGGAACACAAGATGACATAAAACAAACCCCTCTACATATGGCGAATATTGGACTGGATGTTTTTTCCACCGAAGACGGATGTATCGGGCCATTGTCGCGAATAAAACGGCGACACAACGCATTTCCATTCTCTAGACTACATTATGCTGGAAACCTAGTAGGACCATTGCCCTGCTACAAGAATGATCCAGCGGTAGTTTGAGAATGAACGCTGAAGAAGAAGGACTGGATGCGTAACTGTTGATCACCGTATAAAAAAGTAAGAACATGGACAACACTAGAATCAATGCTAGAAATTGCGGCGCCCTGGACAAGCTTCTGCTCACTTTATATAACTATATTCATTTCGGTTGTGACTCTTGCGTGTATTGCTTTTGACACATCCGCCGATCGGCCGTCTCTGTCTAGCTTCGCTGCTGGAAAGTACTTTTCATTTATTGTATTTATTTACCAGTATTTTGCTCCTCAGCATGGATTCTATGTCAGTATGACCCTCTATAGGCTGGAGCAGCCAGCTCCACCATGCAAAACCTCATTAGTCGATCTTACAGATAAGTCATAGTGGTTGTAAAATATTGATTAATGCTGATATAATGTTGATTAATCATTTTTTAGCACTGCAACTTTTCCATGAATTCAGTCTAACCAATGTTAAACTGTCTTCTGACTTAATTTTTGCTCTAATTATAATTATCTATAGTATCCATATTTGAAATTAGTGATGACACTAATAGTTCTATAGATCCTAAATATTTCAATGCTGCAATGTTGGAACCAGTTCGGACAAAGAATTTACGACACATCTATGGCTCATAAAATGTCACCAATAGTTAAATACCGTAAATTACATTCATTGAGAGGAAAATAAGTCTAGCTAGAACAAACATCAAATTTGTCATTTAAAGACAATGGTAACATCTGCATAATTTTAAATTATAAAATCATAGGGTCATGTAAATATAAAACTGCACACTAAAATCCAAGTTATTTCGATTATTTGTTATTGAGATAGTAAATGTAGTTTGAGAGGGTGCAGCTTGAAACGCACTATAGTAACTGAGTATGTGTTCACGTTACCATTTTTCTGAAGATTGTATATACATTTTGAACAAACTCTGTATGTAGGAGTATCTAAGAAAATATTAGCAGATACCTGAAGGTGCCTGAGTGAGCATGTGCATAACCCAATGGATCTGAGACGCGCACGGTGTAACGGTGACGATCAGTGTGCAGTTCTTGGCGATGGTGAATGTAAAACTGTAGACAAAAAAGTAATTTTGTTACAAGTACATTGAAGGTTAATCAATATAAGGTAATAACTGCGTGAAACGTAACAATAACACTTACGTAAAACACAGGTCACCTTGAACTTCGTATTGTTTACATGTCAATAGTGTATCTAGTGCCTCTGTGGTGTTAACATTGTTTTTTACTGTTTTCATACACGCTGAAGTCGGATGTGTCAGGCCGAAGGCGCAGATATCGCAGCAATGCGATGACACAACGAATTCCGTTCTCCGGACTACATCCTGCTAATCTGCAGGAGTTTGAGAACGAACGCAGAAGAAGAAGACTTTTCATTGTTATTCACTGTTTGTTTTATATCTTCTTGAGAAAGACCTGACGGTATTAAACGTTGAAAATGTCTTGTGTATTGTAATTTGTATGTTTTCTTGTTTACACATCATAACCTCTAGTTTTATTGATAGTCCATCGTGACTAAGTGGAGCTTTCTAAAAACTTGTGTTTTACGTAAGTACTGTTGAAAGTCAAGGAGATTCACATTCAAGGTAGCATTAATGACTAAACAACATCATAAACATATATGGTATGAAAAAATAAGATCAGTATTACAGTAAAGATCAATCTATTTACGTCGCTAGTACTAAGTATAGTAAGTCATAGCATTTATTAATGCCGTAGGGGTGCGAGATGTTAGCGATCTCACATTTCAGAGGCTCTGAAAATGAGGGCGGTAGCCATCTCCTCTGCCTCGAAGTCTTTACTTCCTGGATTAATCCGGTACCCATTAAAGACTGGGTCGACCCGGGAGCCGTTGCGATCTGAAAAACATTTCCGCCTCAACTGGGGAATGAACCCTGGACCACTCATATGCGAAGTCAGTGCGCTAACGCGCCTCCCATACTAAGTATACTTTTGTACGGATATGCAAGTTTGACACTCAGTGCAGACACGGGAAGAAGGATTCCATATTTTGAAAACTTGTGCTACAGACATTTGTTAAAAAATAGTTATATAGAACATAAGTTATATAGAACATAAGTTATATAGAGCATAAGTTATATAGAGCATAAGTTATATAGAGCATAAGTTATATAGAGCATAAGTTATATAGAGCATAAGTTATATAGAGCATAAGTTATATAGAGCATAAGTTATATAGAGCATAAGTTATATAGAGCATAAGTTATATAGAGCATAAGTTATATAGAGCATAAGTTATATAGAGCATAAGTTATATAGAGCATAAGTTATATAGAGCATAAGTTATATAGAGCATAAGTTATATAGAGCATAAGTTATATAGAGCATAAGTTATATAGAACATAAGTTATATAGAACATAAGTTATATAGAACATAAGTTATATAGAACATAAGTTATATAGAACATAAGTTATATAGAACATAAGTTATATAGAACATACGTTATATAGAACATAAGTTATATAGAACATAAGTTATATAGAACATAAGTTATATAGAACATAAGTTATATAGAACATAAGTTATATAGAACATAAGACAAACCTATTTGTCTGGCAGCAAATAAATAAACTTGCAGGTTAGCAAGAACCACTTGGGGCAGTGGTGAAAAAGAGTAAACTTGTTTGGTTTGGAGATGTAACGAGGCACGACTCGTTTTCTAAAGTTATTTTACAAGAAACAGTCAAGGGTGGAAGTAGGAGATAAGGTCGGACAAAATCCTGGAATGATAGGAATGGTATAGGCGTACATTTTCCTACACTCCTCCGAATGACTGAGGATAGAGTTTTTTGGTAGACTTTTTATACTGATGTCGCCAGTGTGGCACCCCTGCAACCCTAATGAGATATGAGTATTATTATTATTAGTTTTTAATAAATACATTCAAACTATGTTCACTTTTCTGTTATATTTTTTTTCAGCGCACAGTCTCATACTTGCACAGGTCCCTCGTGTAGAAGGTCAATGTTCCTATTAGTTTTCCAGCAGGATGTAGTCCAGAGTGCGTAGATGCGGCATATCACCGTTAATTCTAATTAATAATATAAAATTCGTCTAAAATTAAATAATAAATAATTAGTTATTAAAACACATAAAAAACAAGAACTAAAGCAACCTTTAATAAAGAGATCACTATGGAATGAAATAACGAGTCATATGTGTCATCTTTGGTACACAAGGAAGAAACAAACCAACTAAAATAACTATCTAATTGTATTAAACTAAACTAACTAATTAACTAACTATGTAACTAAACAATTAAAAATAAACTAAACTAACTAAACCAACCAACCAACGAACTTAGCGAACTACACTAAATTCAACTATGCTGAACTAAACAAATTAAATAATCACCACATAACTTATCTAATTGAACTAACCAATCCAACCACCAAACTAGCAGACCAACCAATTACGAACCAACGAACGAACGAACGAACGAACTAACTAACCGAACTAAAATAACTACATTACATTCAACTATGCTGAATTAAACTAACAAATTACCTAAATACATAATTAATCTAACCAAACTAACCAAATCAATCAATTAACTAACTAACTAAACTGAAACTAATTAAATTAAACTAAACTAAATTAACTAATTAACTACATAACTAATCTAACCAAAATAACCAAACAAACCACATGAATCAACCAACCAACCAACCAACCGACCAACCAACCAAGCAGCAAATCAATCAACGAACCAACACACGAAACTGTTAAATCACATCCCTTATAGGACATCGATTTACACGTATTATTGATTATGTTTTACGCCCGTGTGTTGCCGCGGCCCCAAAGGGGAGCAAAGAATAGCAACACTGTTTACCTTCCACGTATGTCGTAAATGGCGACTAAGGAGTTTATGGGATGGAGTTGGCTGTTGCATCCCATATAGGGTCAGTGACCCAACGCCACGCTGACGTCGGATGTGTCAGGCCGAAAGGTGCAAATATAGCAGCACTGCTGTAATCTATGACACAGAGCATTCCGTTCTCCGGACTACATCCTGCTGATCTGCAGGAGTTTGAGAACGCACGCAGAAGAAGAAGATTATGTTTTAGACACGACTAATACAATTACATTGCCAGTACAACTTGAACGAAACCGCTATTGAACCACAGGCATGTTGAGTTTGTGAGACAGGACAACTAACTTCACCACAACCGAGCCGACTGTGCCATAATTAGCTGCTTGAAATTGTATATTTCTTTTTGTGTTACCGTACCCAACAGAGAAGGAAAGGATAGTAACGCCGTAATCATCAAAGTAACACCGTGATCATCAAAGTAACACCGTAATCATCAAAGTAATACCGTAATCATCAAAGTAACACTGTAATCATCAAATTAACACCGTAATCATCAAAGTAACACCGTAATCATCAAATTAACACCGTAATCATCAAAGTAACACCGTAATCATCAAATTAACACCGTAATCATCAAATTAACACCATAATCATCAAAGTAACACCGTAATCATCAAATTAACACCGTAATCATCAAAGTAACACCGTAATCATCAAATTAACACCGTAATCATCAAAGTAACACCGTAATCATCAAATTAACACCGTAATCATCAAAGTAACACCATAATCATCAATAGCAATATCTTGACAGAGCTGATCATGTTATCATCTTCCTCATGAGGGCAAGACAACAGATTAAATAGCCACTTAAATAGACTAAGACTAGTTCCATCACCTCTGTGTCCATATGGACAGGGAGCACAGACCGTGAAACATATGCTGCACGACATTACACTAAACAAGTTAAGTGAGGAACACTGGCCAAAAGAAACATATTTACAGAAAGCTGTATGGGAGCATGGGAAACTTTCAAACACAGCAGAATTTATAAGAAAACCGGAATTTCTGCGTAGACAAGGAAAACTGCGAACGAGAAGATCATAGTAACACAGTAGTCATCCCAGTAACACCACATCCCTCATGTTTGTCATAAGAGGCGGCTAAGGTAAATTTGGAAAAATAAGGCGGGCAGCGATTATTTTGAAGGTAGAAATGATACATCTAACAATGTCGAGATGAATTAAAAATATGCAAAAGTGTTATTTATTTTTTTTTAAAAGTACTAGCATGGAGACACTGGTAAAAAAAGTACTGGCATGGAGACACTGGTAAAAGAAGTACTAGCATGGAGACACTGGTAAAAAAAGTACTAGCATGGAGACACTGGTAAAAAAAAGTACTGGCATGGAGACACTGGTAAAAAAATGTACTGGCATGGAGACATTGGTAAAAAAAAAGTACTGGCATGGAGACACTGGTAAAAGAAGTACTAGCATGGAGACACTGGTAAAAGAAGTACTGGCATGGAGACACTGGTAAAAAAAAGTACTGGCATGGAGACACTGGTAAAAAAAGTACTAGCATGGAGACACTGGTAAAATAAGTACTGGCATGGAGACACTGGTAAAAGAAGTACTAGCATGGAGAAACTGGTAAAAAGAAGTACTAGCATGGAGACACTGGTAAAAAAGTACTGGCATGGAGACACTGGTAAAAGAAGTACTAGCATGGAGAAACTGGTAAAAAGAAGTACTAGCATGGAGACACTGGTAAAAAAGTACTGGCATGGAGACACTGGTAAAAAGAAGTACTAGCATGGAGACACTGGTAAAAAAAGTACTGGCATGGAGACACTGGTAAAAAAAATTACTGGCATGGAGACACTGGTAAAAGAAGTACTAGCATGGAGACACTGGTAAAAGAAGTACTAGCATGGAGACACTGGTAAAAAAAAGTACTGGCATGGAGACACTGGTAAAAAAAAGTACTGGCATGGAGACACTGGTAAAAAAAAGTACTAGCATGGAGACATTGGTAAAAAAAAGTACTAACTTGGAGACATTGGTAAAAAAAAGTACTAGCATGGAGACATTGGTAAAAAAAATGTACTAGCATGGAGACATTGGTAAAAAAAAAGTACTAGCATGGAGACATTGGTAAAAAAAAATGTACTAGCATGGAGACATTGGTAAAAATTATGAATCTTCGCGTTCATCTTGTTACTTGCACTGTGTTATTCAAGCTCTCGTACTTCCAAAATCAGGCAGCTTCCCGACATTGGTGTCTGATCTCTTGACATCCAACAATGATGTGCTGAAGTTGAATTCGCGGAACCGAAAGGCGCAGGTATCACAGCTAAGCCATATACACGAGATAATGCATTCCTTTTCTACAATGTCTTTTTCTTCTTTTGAGTAGTATCTTCGGTGACTCTCAATCAGAACCAGGTTTCATGTGTTTTGCACCGAGACTTCGTCAAAGACGGATGTGTCGGGAGATTGGCGCAAATAAAACGGTGACACAGTGCATTTCCATTCTCTGGGCTACATCCTGCTGGAAATCTAGTAGGGCCATGGTCCTGCTGCAAAGGAGATCAAGCAGGAGTTTGAGAATGAACGCTGAAGAAAAAGAAGAACCGAGACAGTCGGCAGTAAAGACCTCTGTACAGAAAGCAGGCAAGCCTTCATTCATAACGATTTTGATTATTGTCGTGGTTTTTGTTGATCACTATTTATATGCTTGGAGTCGTTAACTAAAAAATTCAAGGCCAGCCGTTCAAAATCAACCTTCCAGGTCATGTTTACTTTTTGTAACAAGGTTTTTACTGGCGATGGTTAGGACGGGTATGGTTCCGTATCTGACGGTTGCAATATCAAAATTGATTTTTTTCCCCGCACGTTATCAAAGATATCTCCCCCCTCCTCCTCCCCGAGATTAAAATAAAATAAGTTGTGGCTTTGTCGCCTTTCATTAAAATCAGGTTGCTGGATGATACAACATCGACAAGTCTCCTTTTCATTCGTTCTGAGCACGGGTTGCACTCACGCCATCATATATTTTATGTAATCATTTCCTCTTTAACAGTTTGGTTCCTAGTTGATCTCTTACCTGGCATAGATTGTGCTATGAGATCTTACGAATTCCTGCGCTATAGAATATAACATTTTAATGTACTTGCGCGACACGTAAATATATCTTGGCGAGCCGGATTTGGTCTGATGGTCGTATTTCCAACGCATTTGATAAGAAGCATTTGTGATAATGTTCCTTCTTCGTAAATGATTATGAGCATGGTATTTGGTGAAAACAAAAGTTTAAGTTAGGTATTATTTGTGTGTCCTGATATAGCTGATTAGTCAAATCCAGACCCTGGAAGATCTGTAAAAGTGTGAATGTAGTAGGTCTATAGATGAGGGAACACTGTCAGGTCTCTCCTTTCCTATTTGTTTATTTTGAATAGCCAGCAGTGTTCTACTCTGTTTAAAACTTTTATTGTCGATCTAACGATTCCAGGTTGGACAGTCAAGTGCTGTGGTTTACCAAGAGCTTGGGTCAATCATGCAGCGCTTCAGTCAGTTCCTCTTTTGTCAAGTTTGGCACGTAGGGCGGATGTCATAGTTCTCCATTCCTGTCGGTCAGTTGCTAGAGATTGGAGGTCTTGTGAATTTATGCCTGTTGATTTTAATTCATTCATAAATGTTCTTCTGGGCGTTGTTTTTGGTCTTCCCTGTTTACTTTTCCCAACTGGTGTCCACATGAAGGCTTGTCGTGGAATTATGTCTTCCTTCATTCTAAGTACGTGGCCGATGTATGTTCAGCGGCGTTTTCTGATGATGTTCGTCAGGTATTCTTGTTTTTTTCCCCTCTCTTAGTATGTCGTTTGATTTGAAGTCTTTCCAATTTGTATTTATAGTTTTTCTGAGGCATCTATTCTCGAAGACAACTAACTTCTTATCCATTATTGCGCTATATTTCAAAATTTTACATCCATATGTTAATGATGGAATCACACTTGCATTGAATAGTCGCAGTTTGATGTGTTTACTTTCGATCTTTGATCTCCAGATGTTTGAGAGTTTGTTAAAGGTGTTGGAGGCGAGAGCGATTCGAGTCTTGATTTATGAGTTGGTATCCCCGTCTACTGTTATCTTGCTTCCAAAATATAGGAAATTTGAAACGCTGTCTAGTATATTATCATCTAGTTTAATTGATTCTGTCAGACCGGTAAAGTTCATGATGTTCGTTTTATGTGTGTTTATTTGAAGGGCTGTCTGTTGTGCAAAAAATTTGAGTCTTTCTGTTTTTTCTTGGAGATCTTGGTGTGTTGAACTCAGTAGAGCAATATCATTTTCGAAGGTTAGATCTTCCAGGGTCTTGTTGTTTACCAATTTGATTCCTAGCTGTTTTTGGTCTGTGCATTTCCTCATCACCCAGTCAATCGCGATGCAAAACAGTACTGGGGACAAAACACATCCTTGTTTTACTCCCGTTGTTACTGGGAACCAGCTGGAAAAGCCACTTTATGTTCTTACACAGCAAGCCGTATCTGCAGCTGTATCTGAGATGTCAGATGTCATAAAGTAGTCATTGAAACCTTCACGGCTTTTGAGTCGAAACGTCGTATGCTACTGTGTCTAGTTGCAAGTATGTTTTGTTTATAGATATTGATTACAAATATACATATTTCCGTTTATCTTGATATGTGCTCTGTATTTTCACTGCCATGGTGTTTCCAGTATCGGAGATTTCTCCGTCACTGATGGTTTATAAACCATCGGAGTTTTCTCCGTCACTGATGGTTTATCTCTTGATTACTTATTGAAAAAGTGTATATGGACTCCACTTGAGAGCTTACCTAAACACAGTTCACAATAGTACAGTCTCTTTGGAAGACGTTCGTCTGGCACTTGATCGATTCAACGAAGTTGAGGCCTACGCAACAAGGCATGGATGCTTTCCCTTATAGACATTTCCAGGATCTGCGTATCAGGGATGTCATCCTGCCATCGCTCACCAAGACGTTGCCTCATGCATCAAAGATGAAAATAATGAAGCTGGCTTGTATGCCTAACATACATAGTCCAGGATTGAATTGACTTGTATGCCTAACATAGACATGATAGGATTCAACTGGATTGTATGCCTAACATAGACAGTCCAGGATTCAGCTGGTTTGCATGTCTAACATAGACAGTCTAGGATTCAACTGGTTTGTATGCCTAACATAGACAATCCAAGATTCAACTGGTTTGCATGTCTAACATAGACAGTCCAAGATTCAACTGGTTTGTATGCCTAACATAGACAGTCCAAGATTCAGCTGGTTTGTATGCCTAACATAGACAGTCCAAGATTCAGCTGGTTTGTATGCCTAACATAGACAGTCCAGGATTCAACTGGTTTGTATGCCTAACTTAGACAGTCCTGGATTCAACTGGTTTGTATGCCTAACTTAGACAGTTCAGGATTCAGCTGATTTATTGTATGCTGAACTTAGACAGTCCAGGATTCAGCTGACTTGTAAGCCTAACTTAGACAGTCCAGGATTCTGCTGGCTTGTATGCCTAACATAGACAGTCCAGGATTCTGTTGGTTTATATGCCTAACATAGACAGTCCAGGATTCTGTTGGTTTATATGCCTAACTTAGAGAGTTCACGATTCTGCTGCATATAGAGCTGACGGTAGAACGACTACGTGCTACATGACATGCCTTCATTAAAGAAACATTTGTAGTGCCTTTGATAAAACCATTATTACACGCATTTATAGTGCCTTTGATAAAACCATTATTACACGCATTTGTAGTGCCTTTGATAAAACCATTATTACACGCATTTATAGTGGCTTTGATTAAACCATTATTACACGCATTTATAGTGGCTTTGATAAAACCATTAATAGACACATTTATAATGCATTTGATTAAACCATTAATAGACACATTTATAGTGCCTTTGATTAAACCATTATTAGACACATTTATAGTGCCTTTGATTAAACCATTATTAGACACATTTATAGTGCCTTTGATTAAACCATTATTAGACACATTTCTAGTTCCTTTGATTAAACGACTTCAAGACACATTTATAGTAGAATTTGATTAAACCACTTTAAGACAATCTATATTGACTTTGATTAAACCACTTTAAGATACATGCATAGTGTACTTGATTAAACCACTTTTGGACACAGTTATAGTGCCTTTGATTAAACCACTTTATGCATATTTATAGTGACTTTGACTAAACCAACTTTGGACACATTTATAGGCCATTGAGTAAATCACATTTAGACGCACGCATAGAGTATTTGACTATACCATTTTTATACTAATTTATATTGCCATTGACTAAACCAATTTTAAGCGCTTTAACCCTATCATTTCTAAATGCACCGGGTGGCTAATATAGTTTTGGTGCTAAAATATGTGTACTTAAAGTCATTGTTTTCCCACTCCACTATGACCGACTTGCCCAAGGACACAAATACATGACAGTGTTTACAAAGCTGTATAACAAAACAACATTCTCTTTTTGAAATAGATGGTAATATATACTTGAGGCTATGAATGGAGTGCGGCCTCCATGTGTAAGCCATGTTTGACAGACTTCATTACATGACACGTAAAATTTCTGCATTTGTGTATCGAACATTTTATGATGATAATTATTATGTTAAAGGTTTAGTCTGAATAACAGAAAAACTGAAATACTGGTAATTGTCTATTGTCTTTCCCCAGGTGGTTTGTGATCCACTCTTGCCGTTAAGCGTAGGGGGGTGATTCGAGCTTGAGCTTACGTTTTAAAGCCAGATGTGTGGCCTCGGCTGTGATATGACCGTGTTTGTTCAGGATGTCCCTGACGTTTTCTATCCATCTTTTTCGTGGTCTTCCTCTGGCTTTGTACCCTGATCTCATTCGGTTATATGCCTGTATGGGCCACTTGTCATGATACATTCTCATAATGTGGCCAAACCACTTGATCTGCTGCCTTTCTATGTATTCTGTGCAAGATATTATACATATTCTTTCCCTGATGTCTTCATTTACCGAGCCTGGTGACTCCGGCGGCTTTCCTCGAGCATTTCATCTCACATGTCACAATCTTAATCTACATCTTGATTTTCTGTGACTGACTTTGCGAGTCGATAGAAGTATTTGTGCACAAACATATTTCAAGGACCAATACTGGTAATATCAAAGTATAAATGTTTTTCAGATTGCAATTTCATATTAAAATCTTCTTCTTCTACATGTTCGTAGTTTGACGTATCTACACAGAAAGTTCAGTTTTCTTAATAAATGTTGCTGTATTCGAAAGCTCATCAGAGCTTACATGCAGCTTTCTGTGGATATCCATCTCTGTGGGCCAGTGTTCTTCCCTTAACTGGTTTAGTGTATTACAGTCTTGCAGGATATGTTCCGCTATCTGTTCGGTGCTACCTGCCGACATAGACAAAGAGGTGATGGAGCTAGTCTTAGTCTATTTAAGTTTTGTTTAATCTGTTGTTTCATGTCCTGATGAGGAAGATAATAAACCTGCTCAGCTCTGTCACGATAGTGCTAGTTGTCTTTTGGGTGGTCAACTTTCCTAATAGCTGTGATGAGGATCCTCTTTTCTTGGTAGTTGATTTCTTAGTCTTTTTGTTCCTATGTTGCTCCATCTTTTGTGAACGTATCGGTCTCTGCATTTCCTGGTATACCACTGTGGGATGGTATCCACAGGAGTACTATCCTTCTTTAGATGCTAACTTTAGGTATGGCTTCCTTCAAAGAAGATGGGAATATTCTTAAGAAAGTCAATATATTCAAATATTTTGATACCTTAATAATACCAGATGGAAGATGTATTAAAGTCAAAAGCAGAATTGCACTGGCAAAATTTCACAAGATGAAGAAAGGCTTATGTTTATAAATCTTTGTCAATTAAAGTGAGAAAATGAGTTCTTAGAAAGTTATATAGTCAATTCTGATGTCTGGAAGAGAATCTTCGACAATCAGACGAACAGTGAACAATTTTATTGGGGCAGCAGATATTTAGTTTTATAGAAGAATATTAAGAACACCTCGGACAAATAAAACGCGTATTGAAGATATCTTGAATGAAGTTAATGTAAAAAGGACGCTGCTTATCTGCATCAAATAAAGACAGGGCCACACTTTGAGAGCATATCACGAGAATAGAAAAGATGTAACCCATTGCAATAACAGGAAAGTTGAAAAGCAAGAGGGGCAGAAGAAGCCCAAGAGAGAAGATGCTTGACAACCTGGCATTGTGGCATGGGACAACATCGGTATCAGAAATGATTGACAGCAGACAAAAGAAAAGTATGTACAAAAACATGATAACCATTGCCACACGGCATAGACAATAAGTTTCTCTAGGTCCCCTCTTCTTCTTACTCCCAGTAGCACCGAATATAGTGACTGATTGGGAATTCTTAGGATTTTTATTCTGAGAACATGACTGATTCAAGTCCGACGCCTTTGTCTAATGAAGGAAGATATATAGGTTTGTTTGCTTTCCTCTCGTATAGTAGTATTAGATTTAAAGTCACTCCACTTAACGTGCAGAATGCTATGTAGGCATTTGTTTTCAAAGGTATCTAGTCTCTTATGTGTGGCTTTTGTGGCTTTCCAACTTTCGCATCCATATGATAGAACAGAGACAATGTTGGACTTAAACAGCCTGAGTTTTGTGGTGTTTCTTATTGTGTTTGACGTCCAGATGTTACGTAGTTTATTGAAAACACCCGCTGCAAAAGCAATAGGGTGTAAAATGTATTTTGATGTGTCTCCATCCAGTGCTAGATTGGTGCTTAAATATATACAATTGTTGACTTTTAATAATGGAACATTTTGAATTTTTATGTCCTCGTTGGATCTCGTGAAATCTAGTATATGAGTTTTTGATGTGTTGATTTTCAGGTCTATCAGATTTGAGTAGTGAAGACTGTCAAGCTTAGATTGAGCATCTGTGTGGCTTGCGCTTAAAAGGGCCAGGTCATCTGCGTCCTTTCTAATTTTCTAAATTTATTAGAAGTTTCAGGATTGTCTTAAGTGCAGCAAAGAATACTAACAATGAAATCTGGCATGCACGTCATAACAGGCGACTAATTCTTTATCTATGAGAAGGATTTTCTCCAATATTTTTATCAAGCTTCTCTAAGAATTAGCTTTTTATACAGCCTAGAGAAGATCATAATAGAAGAGAGGATACCAGGAAGACGAACAAGAGGCAGACCAAGAAGAAGATGAAAGCAAGTTATCAATGACCACCTGAACATGACAGCATATTGAAGACAATAATGGTGGGGATGATACCAGGATTACGAACAAGAGACAGACCAGGAAGAAGATGGACGCAAGACATCAAAGACCAACTGAACATGACAGTAAGAGAAGCAGGAAGACTGGCTCAAGATCGACAGTAGTTTCAAAGGCTGTAATGACTGCTATATCCTGTTCAGGATATGCTACATAATGAATAGAGGTTTTATCGGCTTACTACAGAATTAGTAAAAAAAAGTAAAGTAACCCATAGCATTTATTAATGCCGTAGGGGTGTGAGATGTTAGCGATCTCACATTTCACAGGCTCTGCAAATGAGGGCGGTAGCCATCTCCTCTCCCTCGCAGTCTTTACTTCCCGGATTAATCTGGTACCCATTTACGGCTGGGTCGACCTGGGAGCCGTTGCGATCTGAAAACATTTCCGCCTCAACTGGGGAATGAACCCAGGACCAGAATTAGTAGATCAACGTGTATAATTCGGTGATTCCCGTCAATTCAAGACATGTTGGCTAAACGGGAAATACCGGTCTCTTAAATTGACTAATTTCCCTTTTCCTTCATTGTCATTGGTTGTTACACAAAGTGACCATTGAAAATCACAGGTACAGGATCAGATACCGTTTGTTACCTTGACTACATCGGTCCTTTATTCCTTCGCCAAGTTGTAGTAACTTTTTTTATTTGCGGAAAAATAATCTATATCAGTGGTTGAATGATAACTACGTCAGTTGTCCGAATGTAGTATGTTAACTTTGGCTTTGAAAACAAAAAAATAATATGTTTTGGAGCCAGTATAGTCATTGCAAACATCCAACAAAAGTGACTATTATTTGTAAATGAAATTTGCAAATACCTGTTCAGTTAAGTAATAAACACTTTGAACCACTGTGCTAATTTTTTACATTATGACCTTGTTATCTTGACTACATGGCCCTTTTTCCTTTGCCAAGTTGTATTAACTTTGTTATCTTGACTACACGGGTTCTTTTCCCGTTGCCAAATTGTATTAACTTAAACTGTGAATCGTAGTTATTAATAGTATTCTAGGAAGAAAAATATTTTCACCTGTGCCGTAACCTGTCTACACTTGGTGCTTCAATGACATGAGGATTCCTTTACTGTTAATAATCTGATATCTTCGCAGAGCTAGGATTTCTCTACATTTAGTAGATGCGATTAGTCACGTACGGAAAAACCCGTTTACTCGAGTTGCAAGGCAATTCGGTGCCGTTTGGAATGGACCTGGTTAAATTCCCGTTATTCTGAAGAATTTTTTAATTTAATCTCTTGCTTCCTATTTGAAATGTGTAGGCGCATTATATCAGCTCGTATGAGTTCCTATCTTTGCACGTTGTTCTTCAATTGCTCTCTTTTATGGTCTTTTTTTTCCATAGTATCTCTCTACATCTGTCATTCATTCCCACTCTCCTGAACAAAGTAGTTTTGTGTTTATAGACATCTTGGTCAAGGTTACCACTCAAATTTAAGAATAAATCCCGATTTTGTTAGAAAAAAGAATACCACAAAGTGAAAAAAAAAATCAGAAAAATAAATAAATCCTTAGATCTGTAATTATGGATCATGTAACACTTATTTGTACACACACACAATTATGATGAGGGCAATTTACGCTGTTACAGACGGCCAGTGTAAAAATAACACAAATATACTTCAAAACCTTTAAATTGCAGGATCTGTCTTAGCTGGGGTTTTCTTTATTTTCTATACTCAGGGGAAAGCAATAAAATATACAAATCTGTGTTTAAGGATTTATGTGCTTTCCATGCTTCTTCCCCAGGGATCCTTCAGACGATTGTATGCATCGGCGTAGGACAGTACTCAAAGTATCATCATCATCAAATGCCGTCTCCGCAGCGAAGGGTGGCTGCAACAGACCTGCAACATCACTTGTCTCTTGTTTTGGTGGTGCACTCTGCTAGACTGTAACCTGTCCATCTTGTGATGCTACTGTCTCACTTGTATCTCTGTCCACCTCGTGCTCGTCTCCCTGTGGCTTTACCCTCAAGTAAGCACTTCAACAAGATGTCAAGTCTTTTAATGTCCCAAAATATTTTATTTGCCTAATCTTTATTTCTCTTAGTAATTCTTTCTTAATTGTAAGTGTATTTAGAACCTCTTTGTTTGTTTTCTTCTCTTTCTATGATGTTCTCCCTATTCTTCTGTATACCCACATCTCAAAGGCATCAATTCTGTCTTCTAATTGTTTGTTTAGTGTCCATGTTTCTGAACCATACATTAATATAGAATAGATGTAACATTTTATAATTCTCATTTCAAGCTTGTTTTTAATTTGTTTAGATGTTAATGTTTTCCTCGTGTCATTGAAAGTGGCTGCCCGATTAGCTTCCATCGCTTTCCAAGACTAATGACTCCATTAACCTCACTAGGGTCAACTATGTCAGATAAATCAGTGATTCTCAATAATTTTCCCATGGCCTCTATTTAATCACAACTACACAATCCCTTCCAGGCTTGCTGTTCGTAAATTACGTAAACACTATTTCATGCCAATTTTTGGATCCCGTTTACTTGTCAAAAACTGCCAGGAATTCGCGGGCCACCCTCCATTGTATATTAAGGCGACTAAGGAGGCTATGGGATGGAGCCGGCTGCCCCATCCCATATATGGTCAGTGCCCAAAGCCATGCTGAAGTCGGATGTGTCATGCCGAAAGGCGCATATACAGCAGCAATTCTGTAAACCATGACACAACGCATTCCGTTCTCCGGACTACATCCTGTTAATCTGCAGGAGTTTGAGAACGAACGCAGAAGAAGAAGAAGGGACCACTCTCAATTATTATGTAAAATTCAGGGACAACGTTACATTATATTATAATATTCAAGGACTATGCTGTATTATATTCTAACATTCGAGGACTACGATTCCCAAAATCTGATGTCTGGAAGACAATCAGCCGAACAGTGAACAATTTTATTGAGACAGCAGATATTTAGTTTTATAGAAGAATATTAAGAACACCACGGACAAATAAAACGCGTATTGAAGATATCGTAAATGAAGTTAATGTAAATCTTTTTTTTGCCGTTGCTTCTATTTTCTCAATATGAAGCGTCCATGTCATCGTCTTAAGTTAGTGTGGTGCCCAAGTACACCGGTTCCTCTTCTGTTTGGATATGTACATTTTCAAGTTTTATCTCCCCTTACAAACAACTATATTTCACTCGGATACGCATACATTTTTACTTGTGGTTTTTTATGTTTGTATGTTATGTCCGTATCTTGAAAAAGGCCTATTGGTCCAAAACGTCGACTTTGTCCTGTGTATTGTCATCTATAGATTATATTCTGTGTTTTGTTTTGTTATATGTACCATATTTACATCCGTTAGTGATAGTGTGTAGTGTTTTAGTCGTCATTCAGTAGGACTTCATTACCTGTCTTACACGTGAGTATTATTTTCCATTATGTTCTACTAGCAGGACCACCTTCTATTGCTTACAAACAACAGATACAATGGTTTGGTCATCAGGAAAGATTGCAGTGTCATTCATTAGTTTATAAAGAATATACGAAGAGAGGAGAAGCAGAAAGAAGAGCCAAGTGTAGACCTAGAGTACGCTGGATCAACATCAAAGAGACATTACACGAACATCAAATAACATTATCTGAAGCTGCCAGAAAAGCGAGAACAAGAACATTGTATCCCCCTTGAAACCCGTACAGGGTAAAAGAGGAAGGAAAGAAGAAGATCTCTGCTTATTTGTCCTTATTTGAGAGCGTGAACAGTGTTATTGGGACTTTTCAGCATTGATTTTTTACCATCCATTTCTCTGTCCATGCTGCTAGGATGTCTGCTGCTTTTTGTATTTTCTTGTTGGTGATCTTTATAATTTTTTTTCCATTCATCCGGCCATGTACCGCTTTCCCATATTTTGCAGCAGAGTTTGTGGTAAATCTTGATTCCGGCCTCGCCGCCTGCGTGTATCATTTCAGTTGTTAAGCCATCATTGCCTGGGGATTTATCTTTCTTTAAACTTTCTATTGCGTATCTTACTTCTTCCTTTGTGGGTTCTGGTTCAGAGTGTTGGTTACTAAACACAATAACAAAAAGAAAACTACGCCTGTTTGGTCATATAAAGAGACATAACTGTTTAGAAAGACAAATAATGGAGGGAAGAGTACCTGGGAAGAGGAGAAGGGGCAGACCAAGAAGACGATGGACTGACGACATTAAAGATAATATGAATACATCGCTAGAAAATGCAAGCCACATCGCCCAAGACAGAGAGAGGTTCAGAGAGTTCTTTGGGAAGACAACGTTCTGGAAGGAATACTTCACATGACACAATCTTTAGATATTCTTGTACACACCACATCACGTAGTCATCAGTATACATGGCAGCTTTATCCCTTTAGCTGCGGAGACATCATTAAGAATACCTCCGCAGATAAAGGGTTAACAGCATAAGCAGTAATGTATCATTAATTATTATGTACGCCGTAAAAATTAAATAGCTTAAACGCGGAAAACCTTTATAACTGGGGGGGGGGAGGAGGGAGGGAGCGTTACAACATTTATATCCTGAAAAAGTGGGCGGTAACCCAAACACGTTTGGGAACATATACTTTATAAAGTCAAAGGGACCAAAATCAATGCTGAAGTCGGATGTGTCTATCGACAGACTGTGACATCGTAGTTAATTTCTAAACAATGAGATATTTAATTCCTTTTCTCTAGACGGCATCTGGCTTACCGGCAGAATTGTGAGATTGAACGCATGAGAAAGCTAACATAACATACTTACTTTCTAGGCGTGTCCTTGTACAAATACACATCGTTTTCCCTCTCTTTAATTATAATATGAGAATTCTCGAAGCTTCCTAATTCGTTTTCTCGGACAAGGTTGCCTTGGTAGTGGGGGATGTTCTGGGCCTGAAGATGAGGAACAATCAGCAGCATCATCATCATCAACAACAGCAACAACATATGTCCGACCTTTACCATAGATACTCGTAAGCTAGACATAGGCATCGTCCACTGCCTTTCCTGATGAGGAATACAAATAGAAGATATTAATAGTGATATCACGTGATTGCAATATCAGTCACATGATCGGAACTGGATTAAGAAGATATACATAACATTAAGAATACAAGCAATAAGAGAAAGTACGAATGGCAGGGCAATGGTGAAGTGACAGTGCAATGGCAAAGTGACAGTGCAATGGCAATGTGACAGTGCAATGGCAAAGTGACAGTGCAATGGCAAAGTGACAGTGCAATGGAAAAGTGACAATGCAATGGCACTATGAGAGTTCAATGACAATGTAACAGTGCAATGACAGCGAATTGATACAAGGAACGTAGAAGTTGATAGTTATATAATGTTTATTGGCAGAAGAATTATGTGAAATAATAGAAAGAAAGTGATATAAGTGAAATAAAATGAAATAAGTGAAAGTGAAATAAGTGAAAGTGAAATAAGTGAAATAAAGTGAAATAAGTGAAATAAAGTGAAATAAGTGAAAGAAAGTGAAATAAGTGAAAGTGAAACAAGTGAAATAAAGTGAAATAAAGTGAAATAAGTGAAAGTGAAATAAGTGAAATAAAGTGAAATAAGTGAAAGAAAGTGAAATAAGTGAAAGAAAGTGAAATAAGTGAAAGTGAAATAAGTGAAATAAAGTGAAATAAGTGAAAGAAAGTGAAATAAGTGAAAGAAAGTGAAATAAGTGAAAGTGAAACAAGTGAAATAAAGTGAAATAAAGTGAAATAAGTGAAAGTGAAATAAGTGAAATAAAGTGAAATAAGTGAAAGAAAGTGAAATAAGTGAAAGAAAGTGAAATAAGTGAAAGTGAAATAAGTGAAATAAAGTGAAATAAATGAAAGAAAGTGAAATAAGTGAAAGAAAGTGAAATAAGTGAAAGTGAAACAAGTGAAATAAAGTGAAATAAAGTGAAACAAGTGAAACAAGTGAAATAAAGTGAAATAAAGTGAAATAAGTGAAAGTGAAATAAGTGAAATAAAGTGAAATAAGTGAAAGAAAGTGAAATAAGTGAAAGAAAGTGAAATAAGTGAAAGTGAAATAAGTGAAATAAAGTGAAATAAATGAAAGAAAGTGAAATAAGTGAAAGAAAGTGAAATAAGTGAAAGTGAAACAAGTGAAATAAAGTGAAATAAAGTGAAATAAGTGAAATAAGTGAAAGAAAGTGAAATAAGTGAAAGTGAAATAAGTGAAATAAAGTGAAATAAGTGAAAGAAAGTGAAATAAGTGAAAGAAAGTGAAATAAGTGAAAGAAAGTGATTTGATTTTAAAGGTATTTCAATGTTTAACGGATATTTTAAAGTATTAACAATATATCCGATGTGTTGCCGGAGATCGAATGAGAAGTAAATAACAACAACACTCTGACTTGTCATGTATGTCGTAATAGGCGAATAAGATGGTTTTAGGGATAGGGTTGGCTGTCTCATCGCATAGCGGATCAAAGTGTCACAAGAGCCATGCTCAAGCCGATTGTGTCTGGCCAAATTAAGTGTATATCGGATCCAAAACGTAAACCCTCACAGTTAATCCGTCCTCCAGACTACATCCTGACAATCTGCAGGAGTTTGAGAACGAACACAGAAGAAGAAGAAATAACATCACACTAAGTACATTGTAAGATAAATTATATTGAATTATATTATACTGAAAAAACTATTTAGATATGTTCTCTGTTACTCTACTGTTTTCTTCTTTTGTGGTCAGTTCCCTATGTTCAGAAGTCAATGCAGGAAGGCATGACATGAATTCAGTCGTCAGGAGGTCCTCACGGTTGCTTTACAGCTTTACCTTCAGATATATCTGTCTCTTAGGACCATATTTTAGTTCTCAAGCCATCAAAGAGTGGACTTTTCTGCTGAATGTGTTCTGGAGTCTGTGGACAATTTTGACATGGGGAGTAGACTATAGTGGTCACTCTATTTAAAAGAATTTTTTTTAAATGTACCGTGGTTGGGTCTCGCTGCTTCTATAAAATAGGGTCGAGAGTCAAATTGGGTATGTAAAATGGGGTTGCTTCTCGAAATCGTTTGAGAACCCGCGGCTTAGCTTATGTCCTTGCAACGTACCTCAACATTATGTCAAAGTGACCTGGAACTCACACAAGTTCAGGAATATCTCACCACCAAAAAAGAAAAAAACAATTCCAAGAAAAACAATTCCAAGGAAACAATTCTGGAGTTGATAGTAAAACTTCACTGTCTGGCACATGAAACAAGAGTGGCAAACACATTCTTCCTTGGGTTTCTATCAACGGCACCATATCAGAAAGGAAAAATCTAGTTCGGGAATAATTAGAAAAAAAAAGAAAAAAGGGTAGAGATACTAGTAATTTTATCCAGTAGGACAAATAAGAAATAATAAATAGAGGGATAAGGTGTAACAAGGATACGCTTAATGGAACTTATAAGCTTCACTTCATTTCTTTTCTTGTGCGTTCCTTATGAAACCCTGCAGATTAACAGTGTACTTCAGAGAACGAAATGCGATGTGTTGTGGTTTATAGCTTTCCTGTGATATCTGCGCCTTTCGGCCTATTGCAGCCAACTTCAGTATGGCTTCGTGGTCACTTTGACCCTATATGAGATGGAATAACAAACTCTACCCCGAAAACATCATTAGTCGCATCTTACGACGTGCATGAAAGGTAAACAATGAGAGGCATAGAATATATTATAATCTACTGCAAGAAATGAGAAGAATAGAGTAGTTGTAAACTACTGCAAGAAATGAGAAGAATAGAGTAGTTGTAAACTACTGCAAGAAATGAGAAGAATAGAGTAGTTGTAAACTACTGCAAGAAATGAAAGGGATAGACTAGTTGTAAACTACTGCAAGAAATGAGAGGGATGGACTATAGTGATGATTCACTTCAAGAAAGGAGAGGATTAGACTATAGTGGTTCTCTACCGCAATAATTGAAAGGGGTAGATTTGTAGTGATCTACTGCAAGAAATGATAATGGTAGACTACAGTGGTGATTGAAAGAAATGAGAGGCATATACTATAGTGGTAATCTACTGCAAGAAACGAGAGGGATAGTGATAATATAATGCAAAATAATGAGAGGAATAGACTAGTAAAATACTGCAAGAAGAGAAGGATGGACTGTAGTGTTGATCTATTGGAAGAAATGAGAAGGATGGACTGTAGTGTTGATTTGCTGGAAGAAATGAGAGGGCTACACTATGGTAATGATCAATCGAGTACTATGCTATATTTAGAAACGTCACCGTCTCTGAAATGTTCACTAAATAATTAATAATACAAGCATATCCTGTAAAAGACACCGGTATCCAACTATTGGCTGAATTTTGAGGTCCCACTATTACATCCAATCGTATCGCAGATACAATGTGAATCGCCGGCATTCTAACCACGAGCTGATTTGACAAGTTAAGTGTGAGAGGCGAACTTAACTCTGCCATCAAGCAGATACAATTTGGTATTTATTATCGAAATTGATTAAATATAAAACAATATTTCAGGGAACCATCGAAGGTGGAAGAAGCTGAGGGGGGCAAATAGCACGGACAGTCAACAACAAGGGCGGGACAAGACAATATTTTTCTTCACTCGTCCGCGTCGTTCAAGGTAGAAATCGATAGATGACTCTGTTAATGCGGTACCCCACGACTCTGACGGATTGCGGGTTTATGGATAGGATAGATAGGGTAGATATGATAGAATAGATGGATTAAATAGATGGATGGAATAGACAGATGGAATAGACAGATGGAATAGACAGATGGAATAGACAGATGGATGGAATAGATGGATGGAATAGATGGATTAAATAGATGGATTAAATAGATGGATTAAATAGATGGATTAAATAGATGGATTAAATAGATGGATTAAATAGATGGATTAAATAGATGGATTAAATAGATGGATTAAATAGATGGATTAAATAGATGGATTAAATAGATGGATTAAATAGATGGATTAAATAGATGGATTAAATAGATGGATTAAATAGATGGATTAAATAGATGGATTAAATGGATGGAACAGACGGATGGATTGAACGGACGGATGGATTGAACGGACGGATGGATTGAACGGACGGATGGATTGAACGGACGGATGGATTGAACGGACGGATGGGATGGATGGAAGGATGGGATGGACGGAAGGATGGGATGGACGGACAGACGGACAGACGGACAGACGGACAGACGGACAGACGGACAGACGGACAGACGGACAGACAGACAGACAGACAGACAGACAGACAGACAGACAGACAGACAGACAGACAGACAGACAGACAGACAGACAGACAGACAGACAGACAGACAGACAGACAGGCAGGCAGGCAGGCAGGCAGGCAGGCAGGCAGGCAGGCAGGCAGGCAGGCAGGCAGACAGACAGACAGACAGACAGACAGACAGACAGACAGACAGACAGACAGACAGACAGACAGACAGACAGACAGACAGACAGACAGATAGATAGATAGATAGATAGATAGATAGATAGATAGATAGATAGATAGATAGATAGATAGAATAGATAAATACATTTGTGACGTCCCATCCATATGAAATTTGTGACAGATAATATCACAGACTGGACAGGTCAAGATTTATATCACAGACTGGACAGGTCAAGATTTATATCACAGACTGGACAGGTCAAGATTTATATCACAGACTGGACAGGTCACGATTTATATCACAGACTGGACAGGTCAAGATTTATATCACAAACTGGACAGGTCAAGCTTTATATCACAGACTGGACAGGTCACGATTTATATCACAGACAGGACAGGTCAAGATTTATATCACAGACTGGACAGGTCAAGATTTATATCCCAGACTGGACAGGTCAAGATTTATATCACAAACTGGACAGGTCAAGATTTATATCACAGACTGGAGAGGTCAAGAATTATATCACAGACTGGACATATCTAGATTTATATCACAGACTGGACAGGTCAAGATTTATATCACAGAGTGGACAGGTCAAGATTTATATCACAGAGTGGACAGGTCAAGATTTTTCCACATCTGCATCGCTGAGGATAGAAATCTCTGGAAGACTATTTATGCAAACAATGTGATACGCTTCCTCCTCCTACGACACTAACTGATCAAGAGTTTATACGAATCCGTTGTCAATTAAGACATACTTTTTAATGGAAAAATAACATTCTAAAATAACTCATTTGACTTTCCCCGTGATTTTCATTGGTTGATATTGGTTATGATAGAGTATATGATTATACTTTATGTCGGCAGCCAATGGAAATCACGGAGAGAGTAAATTGAGTCATTTTAGGTGTATGTTTTCACATTAGGCAATAGGTCTTATATTATCGACTTTCAGGTTTATGGATAGAAGAATGGATTAAATTCAGAAAGGATGAAAATATTTACGTATCTCATCCTGTCAGAACAATGAATGCCTGGCATTTCATTATGAGAAGCTGTCAATTATATTGTCTCCTGGTGATGTGATGTTCTCGAGATATCCACTCATCTTTCATCACACGACAAATGAAAAAAAAAATGTGTTTTCTTAGCATCGCAATTACATTTGTATTTTCAGTAAAAATCCGTATAGACTTTCATTAGCACCCAGCTTGGAGAATATGGAAAACAACAATATCGGAGTGGCAACCTTCTTCTTCTTCTGCATTCATTCTCAAACTTCTGAAGATTAGCAGGATGTAGGTCGAATAACGGAATGAGATGTCATAGTTTGCAGCATTGCTGCGATATGTGCGCCTTTCGGCCTGACATATCCGACTTGAGCATGGATTTGGGTCACTGACCATATATGGGATGTAACAACCAACTTCACCCAGTGACCTACTTAGTCGTCTCTTACGACATACGAGGTAAAGAGTGTTGCTATTCTTTGCTCCCCTCTCGGGCCCCGGCAACACACGGGTGGGCAACCTTGTAAGTCTGGATACCATAACCACTTTCATGAACTATAAGGAAATAAACCGGTAAAGAATACCTTATTAGAAAAATGAAGAACATATTTTGGCAACACTGGTTGTGTGTTTAGTAATCCCGGCTCACAAACACAACTCGCTTGAATGTGCCTGTGGTTGGATAGCCGACCGTTCACATGGTAGACCTACTTTATATATTAATTATGGCTTAAAATTCATCAAATTTTGAAAACCAATTTCATATATCTTGTTCTTCTTCTGCGTTCGTTCTCAAATTGTTGCAACTAGCAGGATATATTTCTGACAACGGAATGCTTTGTCTCATGGTTTACTACTTAGCTGCATGTCTGCGCCTTTCATATTAATAATCTGACTTCGTCCAACTCAATCCCATAGTTTATGTAGTCATCTGTTACGATAACAGCGTTATTGGTTATTTTCCAGTAGGGCCCAGGAAGATCAATTGCCTAATGCCGATCTACGCTAATCTTCTTTGCAACTCATTTTTCGAATTCTTTTTTCGAAGACACAGATTTCTCGAATTCCTTACTATCGTTATTGTTGTCAATCACATGATGATGATGACCATTTGTTACATCCACATCTGACATCCACTTAGAGTTATGTCTTTAACTATGAAATCGCAAATGGCTAATAAGCCATATTCTGGCTGTAAATGTCCTTGGGCAGTCGGGCATAAGATGACCACTGTAAAGGCTTTTTTTAATATACCTGTGATGTTCTAGCTACTCTCCGCTGTTGAGCTGCTGTATTTCTCCACTTTTCATAAGATTCTGCGAATTTTTTATACACGATACCATCAGCATACGAAATAGTTCTACTAGTCTCCAGTTCTACTAGTCCCAATTTCTACTTATACCCAGTTCTACTATTCCCCTGTTTTACTAGTCCTTAGTTCTCCTATTCACTAGTCATATGTTGTACTAGTAATTCCATAGTTCTAGTAATTCCATAGTTCTAGTAAGTCCATAGTTCTAGTAATTCCATAGTTCTAGTAATTCCATAGTTCTAGTAATTCCATAGTTCTAGTAATTCCATAGTTCTAGTAATTCCATAGTTCTAGTAATTCCATAGTTCTAGTAATTCCATAGTTCTAGTACTTCCATTGTTCTAGTAATTCCATAGTTCTAATAATTCCATAGTTCTAGTAATTCCATAGTTCTAGTAATTCCATAGTTCTAGTAATTCCATAGTTCTAGTAATTCCATAGTTCTAGTAATTCCATAGTTCTAGTAATTCCATAGTTCTAGTAATTCCATAGTTCTAGTACTTCCATTGTTCTAGTAATTCCATAGTTCTAATAATTCCATAGTTCTAGTAATTCCATAGTTCTAGTAATTCCATAGTTCTAGTAATTCCATAGTTCTAGTAATTCCTATGTCTACTATACCAAATACAGTAACAAAGTAATGTAATTTCCCATTTTGTAACAAAGTAATATTATTTTCTATTTTATGTCAAAGTAATATTACACTAACAATATCACATTTGGTCGGCCATATATCTCTTTTTAATACCATGACATCAACGTTACATTTGAATTTTCCAGTTATTTTAATTTGTCACTTTCCTGTGTACTTCGTGTCGACAGCCTATTAATATCGCATTAAAAAAAAAAACACCTATTAATATCGCATTAAAAAAAAACCTATTAATATCGCATTTAAAAAAATCTAATAATGTTACTTTTGAAGGATGATTTACGATGAGCCCACAGAACTGTATAACTGACGAGGAACTCGCTTGAGTTTATAAGGACTTGTGTCTATTTATGTTTTCTATACAGGACATAACCGTCTATTTTATTAAGAGCATGTATATGAACACTTATGAACTTCATTCTATTGGGGAAAAGTGTTGTGTCCGTTCTGTCAATGATTTCTTCTTCCATAACAGCGATATTAAGATAAAAATTGAATCCTTATCTCCAGAAATTCTTCCATGCCTCCTCCTGTGTCTGTTTTTTTTAAAACTTATTGATTAGTGGGATGAAGTTCATAGTTGTTTTCTTTGCATTCCTCTTATATCCCCCCGCTTAGGACGGATGTGTCGGGCCACTGGCACTCGCTGGCCTACATCCTATTGGAAATCTACTTGGACCATGGTCCTGATACAAGAGAAATTCAGCAGGAGTTTAAGAATGTACGCTGAAGAAAAAGTATATATCAAGTGACATATTCGTGAGCCAAAGAGTGTTTACTACGAACATCATGTATTTCCTATAGCGACATATGGATGTGAAGCATAAACTCTAAATAAAACAGCGGCCACGAGAATAACATCCTTTGAATTAGTGCTATAGAAGAGTTCTGATAATACCATGGAAGGCAAGGAAAACAAAACAGGAGGTGTTAAGAAAAATTAATGTCCAGGAAGGCTGGTGTCTGAATACCATATTAAAGAAAAAAGTTAATTATTTGTGTCACATTAAGAGAGTGTTACTGGAGAGGATGATGGGAGGCAACAGGGCCAAAGTCCGCCTAAGACGCCGTTGGAAAAAAGACATTCAAGAATGCCTGAGCATGTCACTAAAAGAGGCAGGACAAAGTGCCCAAGACCGCGGATAATTCAAGAGATCCATTGGAAAGACTACTTTCTGGAAAGTATGTCACCTGATGATGATGACATATTTCCAGAACGTTGTCTTCGTCACGAATACTCTAAGCGCCTCACTGCCCCGGGCAAGCAGGCCTGCATTGACCAGAGACATGCGCATACATTCTTCGATGTCGCTGGTCCATCCTCTTCTTGGTCTTCCTCGTCTTCTCTCTCCCGACACTCAAAATTAGGTCTTGTGGTGATGAACAGATCAGAATAAGTTATAATTTTACGCCTCAGAACAGGACACAGCCGACTCCGAAGTCACATGTACACACAGTTCAAGATTGGCAACACTGCCATGTGCACATGTTGGCAGGCAGCACAGAGTGCTAAACATATACTTCAAGATTGTTCTGAGTATGAAGCACTGAGGCAGACATATTGGACAGAGGAAACAACACTGGAATCAAAACTCTATGGGACACTGTAAGAACAACAAAAGTCAGTGAATTTTATTAAGGAGGCAGAATACAGATATAGACATGTTTCAAGTGAACGAAAGAAGATGAAGGTGCCAATCTTGGGTCATTAACGCAACAGTGTTGCCGAAGCCCGACAGGGAAATAAAAATATAACAGTACTGTGACCTGCCATGTATGTCGTAGGGGATGACTAAGGAGGTTATTAGAAATAGACTTGGATGGCCCATCCTATATGTCAAAGTGACCCACAAGATGATGTCAGGTTGAAAAGTGCAGGTATCACAAACAATCTGTAAACCATGATACAACACATCTTATTTTCTGAACCGAAGCTCAATTGGACATTCGGAAAAATAAAAGCTGTACAGATGCAATCTTCGCGCTCAAACAACTTTCAGAAAGATCGACAGAATATAACCACGACTTATATTTATCTTTCGTGGACCACGAAAAAGTTTCGACAGAGTGGAAAGAGTAGAGCTATGGATAACACTACAGACATATGGAGTTCCTCAGTATCTGATAAGCCTTTGTCAGAGCGCATATGCTGATAGTCAATGCGCAGTAAAAGCGAGCACAGGTACATCAAATAATGTCCAAATTCATTAGGGAGTGAGACAGGTATGTGTACTACCTCCCTCCCCCTATTGTTTATAATATAATAAATCATATCTTCAAAGTAGCAAAGACAAAGGAAGAAAACCATCTGAAGTATAACTTAAATAAATTTCTATGCGCAGACGACCAAACACTAGTAGCATCATCAGAAGAGCAACTACGAAAAAAAACAAATAGATTGCATCAAACATGCCAAACCTTTAACATGAAGTTAAATATAGAAAAGACCGAAGTAATGAAGATACGAACGACAAAAAGAATGACCAAATATTTATATTGGAAATCAATCAATCAAGTGCCATGCCGACTGGCGTAGGCGATCATGTTTCTCCACGACTCTCTGTCTCTTGTGTTGTCAATAAGCTGGGTTGGTGAGCTTCTACCGTGCCACGATACAAGTCCATCTAGTAACTTTTCTCTTTGTCGACCTCTATCTCTTCTCCCTTTGATCTTTCCAGTGGTTATTAAGTGTTCAAGCTGTGTTCTTCTCGGCACATATTGGAAAACACAGACGTAAACAAGTGGCAGAATTCACATACCTAGGAAGCAATATAACAACAGACTTAAACAAGTGGCAGAATTCATATACATAGGAAGCAATATAACAACAGACTTAAACAAGTGGCAGAATTCACATACCTAGGAAGCAATATAACAACAGACTTAAACAAGTGGCAGAATTCACATACATAGGAAGCAATATAACAACAGATTTAAACAAGTGGCAGAATTCACATACCTAGGAAGCAATATAACAACAGACTTAAACAAGTGGCAGAATTCACATACCTAGAAAACAATATAACAACAGACAATATAACAACAGTCTGGGTGTTCTCTGGGGTTTTTCTACACGGCTATTTGCAGTTATTTTTAAAATATCGGTGGTAACATTGGACATGTTAAATCTACTATTATTATACTCTATTCACTCTAAGAATGAAGTAAGTCAAAGCACACCCCATATTACTCCGAGATAACAAGTGATTTTTAAACACCTGATGACACGTCAAAAAAATATTATTTAAAACATTTAAAAACAATTAAAAACAATATTTAAACATTAAAACACTTAAAAACGAAATAAAATTTAAAAAATTGTGGCACTTAATCCATTAATGCTTTCTGCATCAAACATCCAATCAGAAGCACTGACCCACTTTATTCTTAGAGTGAACAGAGTATAGTGTTAAAACAGGAAATAAGACAACTATATTTAAACCAGTTTGTAACCGCCATTAAATTATATAAGTACGTCCTTCTTCTTCTTCATATATTCCTCGTTCTCTACTATTCACTCTACTCTACTATTCACTCTACTCTACTATTCACTCTACTCTACTATTCACTCTACTCTACTATTCACTTTACTCTACTATTCACTCTACTCTACTATTCACTCTACTCTACTATTCACTCTACTCTACTATTCACTCTACTCTACTATTCACTCTACTCTACTATTCACTCTACTCTACTATTCACTTGGGAGTCTCGTAGCGCAGTGGTTAGCTCACTGGCTTCGCATATGAGTGGTCCTATGTTCATTCCTCAGTTGAGGCAAAACTGTTTTTCAGATCGCAATGGCTCCCGGGTCGTCCCAGCCTTAATAGGGTACCGGATTAATCCGGGAAGTAAAGGCTGCGAGGGACAGGAGATGGCTACCGCCCTCATTTGCAGAGCCTCTGGAATTAATAAATGTTATGGGTTACTTTACTTCTTACTATTCACTCATCTTGACTGCTTCAAGTCTTCTTCTCGTTCGGAGTTTGACATGTCTACACAGCAAGTCCTGCTTTCTTAATAAATGCTGCTGTATTTGTACGCTCCTCAGTGCTCCCATAGAACTGCTTCAAGTGATCCGGGATTTTGATTTGCATCTGCTTTTACTCTACCGTCAGACAACTGACAGTCGAATAAACAAGAATATTTGAAGCCGCATATAGTTATTTCGCAGGACCTGTATCTTGTGAAGTAGTTAGTTAAACTCGACGGGAAGAATCATAGACTATAGTGCAGATTTGCATGGTTTTAGTGATATAAGACTAGGCTACCAGTGCCAAATCTGGACAACGGCAGTACAAGACAGGAGAGAACTAGTGACAACAGAAATGGCGTTTCCACGAAGAATAGTTGGACTCTCGTTAATAGATAGAACTAGAAACGATACGATATCAGACAGATAACCAAAATAGTACCAGTATTAGAATTAGTACCAGTATTAGAATACATCAAGAGATAACAGATTAAGTGGTTTTCACATACGTCCAGACTACCAACAGATAGTATGCCGTAAATAGTCATGAGACATGGGCACCATGGCTATAAAGCCAGAGGAAGACCATGCAAAAGATGGACCATAGAAATCGAGGAGGTTACGGAACACGTCTACAAACCGCATACAAGGAGGCCATCTCCAGAGAACTCTGCTGCCCATTGCAGAGTATATCTTACGCGAGGCACAAAAGAATCACATAGTATACAGGTATAGATCGATCTATATATAGATAGATCAATATGAAGGAGAGAGGGAGGGAAGATGGATGGATAGAAATAGATATATAGATTAGATTAGATTAGATTAGATTAGGACCGGACAGACAGGACGGGACGGGACAGGACAGACAGACAGACAGAGAGACAGACAGACGATAGATAGACAGACAGACAGACAGACAGACAGACAGACAGACAGACAGACAGACAGACAGACAGACAGACAGAGACAGACAGACAGACAGACAGACAGACAGACAGACAGATAGACAGGTGATGTAAGAAGACAATACTTCCCTTCAACAATTCTACCACAGCGAACAATTATTGGGGGGGGGGGGGGAGAAGGAAAGATATAAATTTTCACAGGTATCAGGCTGTCCACCAACTTTCCTTAGTCGCACCCTAAGACCAGCCACCGCTCGACATACGGGAGATGGTAGTACCGTTCCAAAGTCGGGTATTTCTAACAGATGTTTTGTACTGATATCCAAGTATATTTATTTACTTGGAGTCGCCTTGGCTATTTTTGACATGCGATTCCAAGTATGTAAATAGTGACACACCAAAAATTCAACAATAATAATTTTTTAAACCCACAAGGAATGGGGTCCTAATTAATTCTGTTGGACGGTCTTTATTAGAAATGGTCATGATATAAATACATGCAATCTGTTCGTTTTTTTTCTTGTTTTGTTGTAAGGCGTCGTATGATTGAATGACGATCGGGTTTCCTGCTATGAGGTAATTGTTTGTTTCATATGCAGTAATATTGTAACGTTTCAGAACTTTCTTAACTCCTTCAATCCACAATTTCATTGGTTACGTCGCGATCTTGACACAACGTGGTCAATGAAAAACACGGGAATAGTTCAATGTGCTTTTTTTTAGAAGGTCAATGTCCAATTAACCAATATGTCTCATATTTTCGATGTACTCAGACATAGCAGGTTGGAATTGTGTGCTTCCATTTCTATTTTTTTCTCCTCTCTCGCCATTGTTTAATTTTGGTAAGAAAGCATTTAGTCTGCTTCAGCAGAAGCTGTAAAAATCTGGGAAAGAAAATCAGACAACCATAACACAGAAATTGCTTAACGATTTTGCGGGAATAGCATTCATCAATTTCTCTCTATTCCCAACAGTGAAACACGTTTTTAATATTTTTTCCACCTTCCATGTTCTTGCCAATTTTGTTGACTTCACTTTTTGCGAATTTGGCTGGTTGCCTGTTTTGTGTATTATTTTAAATCTCTCATTTAGCGCTAACAGCGCGTGCAAGGGTGCGAATTAGCGAGAGAAGTAGAGAGGTGAGTAATGGTAGAGTGGAAGATGAGTTAATAAGCAGGAAGAAGAGCTGAGAATAAGGGGTGAGTTGGTACACAGACGTCGGATGAAACAGTGTCGGTGAGCAGATAGAAGTGTTCAAGATATGGGTGTAGACAAGGTAGGTTCAAAAAGTTCCCGGAATTAGTGAATTATATTCTTCTTCTTCTGCTATCAGTTTCCTATGCTCATAAGTCTATACAGGATGGTGGGTCGCCTCCACGAAATCAGTGGTCATCACGAGGTCCCCCCCCCCCGAGCTTTACCTTCAGATCTGTCTCTTGGGGCCATATTTTAGTTCTCATGTCATCGAAAAGTCGGCATGTCTGCAAAATGTTTTCCGGAGTCTGAGGACTCTTTTGACATGGTCAGTGTGGAAAGTTTTCATTTTGTAGAGATGTGCTTGCAGTCAGCAGTGTTCTGTGAGGAGTTTAAAAATCGTTACTGTAACTTTTAGAATGGGGTCCTGTGTAAAGTTACTGCCTGTTCTCTGACTACATTATGTTATATTTTCTTTTGATGAGAGATTTTGCTTCAGTCAGTGTCACCTTTACCGATTGAGGATCTCATACACAGATGCATGTCCATGCCATGTGGGTTTGGAAACCAGAATCCGGAACACATACTTTAGGACTGCCCAACATACAAAGAGCAGAGACAGCAGACCTGGCCAGAGGATATAGACTTGAGGCAAAAGCTTTGGGGCAGCGCTCTGACCTGGAGAAGACGGCGGACTTCGTCTTGAGGGCGGGCCTGACAATATAGCATGACCACAGTTGTTGAACGCAGAAGTTTATTGCATCTGCATTTGCCAGTCTATCATCTGCTTCATTTTCTGCAGTTATATAGTGGATTATATAAGAATAAGTAACTACAGAATTATAAAGAATACATTTCCTTCAATGTAGTTCCCTTCGCAGCTACACACAATTTCCAACATCCATACAACTGCTGGAAACATTCGTGGAACCTATTCTTTGACACCTCTCTCAGCTGTCATGTCGCATTGGTGATAACGGCATCTGCATCATTGAATTGACGTCCATTCAGTGCCGATTTCAGTCGAGGGAAGAAGAAAAAAACGGTGGTGCAAGGTCGAGAGAATATTCTGGAGTATTAACATTGTGTTTTGCGAGATACTGCTCTATATATGGGGATTGATGTGCAGGCGCATTGTCATGCAACATATTCCAACTGTTTGTTCTACATTTTTCTGGTCATTTTCGTCTTATTACATCTCCTTGACGACAGAAGTTATCAAAGTACATTTCATTGTTAACCGTTTGGCCATCAGGAATGAAATCATGGTAAACAATACGCTGGGAATTTTTTGTTAAACTTTTAATTACCTTTATACCTTTACTCTTAACCAAACCTTTGAACAGCTGCAATATTTTCCCGACTTTGTAGTGGTTACTCTTAACCAAACCTTTGGACAGCCGCAATATTCTTCCGACCTTGTAGTGGTTACTCTTAACCAAACCTTTGAACAGCCACAATATTCTTTAGACCTTATAGTGGTTACTCTTAACCAAACCTTTGAACAGCCGCAATATTCTTCCAACCTTTCAGTGGCTGATTTTTTTCTTTTTTTCTCATCTGAAATCGACACTGAAATGACATCGATTCAAGGATGCAGATGACGGTATCAATAATGCGACAAGATAGCTGAGAGAGGTGTGAAAGAACAAGTTCCACGAGTGCTTCCCGCAGTTGTATGCACATTGGTCAAATTGTGTAGTTATCGAAGGGAACTACTTTGAAGAAAGTGTAGTGTAGATAATTCTATTATTATTTATTTCCATATAATCCACTAATTTCGAGAACTTTTTGAAGCTACCTTGTATATTTGGTAGAATAATGTCCTAGACGGTTTTTCGTTGCAGTAGACGGGGAGACAGACATATGGGAAGGGTGAATAGGTACGCAGACACGCAGCGGGGGGTGTGCAGTGGTGAAAAGATTATTAATTAAGGGTGACGAAACGGGAAGATAAATCGGAGTGTGAGTTAATGAGGGGTCAGAAAGAAATGTAGAGAGAGAGAGAGAAAGAGAGAGAGAGAGAAGATAGAAAAGGGTGAGTACAATATTACCCGTGGACCAAATGTGGCCCTCCAAGTAATGTTACCGGACTGCTTGCTTGATTTAAAATTTCTATATGCATCAAGTCTCAAAATATAAATGACAAGTTCGTTTTCAAACTCTCGGTGGCACTCTTAGAGCAGGACAATAGTCCTACTAAATAGTCCTACAGTAGGACGTAGTAAAGGGCACGGAAAATGAGTTGTCTCGTCGTTTTATGTGGGTCAATGGCCCGACTCATGAGATTTCGGTGGTGAAATATGAAATCACAAACTATAGCATTCAAGCTGTATAGCAAGCGTATTCCGCATATATAACATAGACAATGGAAAAGAAATTATCTCCACCCGAAATGAAATTAGAAAGGTCCTAAGAATATCAGGGACAACAACAACAAAAATAACGCAGACGTCCGCAGATTTTAACAGAAAAAAAAACAGGCTCCTCAAAACTATTCCAAAAAAAAAAAATTTAAATTAAAAAAACAAACAACGCAAACGTACATATTTTGAACATATAACAAGACGCAATGATTTGGAAAGATTAATTATGGAGGGGAAAGTTCAAGACAGAGAACAAGAGGCAGACCAAACCTACGATGGACAAATGACACCTTCTGAACATGACCCTGGAAGAAGCTCGCACAGAACCGAGAGGCTTACAGAATGGCAGTGAAGACAACGTTCTACAAAAGACACGTCACATAGAGAGATAAACACGGTTTATTCTACTTATGTATAAATCTACGAATGAAGAGTGTATGTTACAAATAGTTATTTGGTCATACTTTATTTGGGATGTCTAAGTGGAAACTTTTTATAGAACCTGATGCAACAAACATTAAGAACCGAAACGTCTGTGGTAGCAAGCATCACTAGATAACGTTGATAATTAATTCTACAGAATATTTAGTTACTACATAGTAGAAAGTAAACGTATAATTTTACTATGCACAAAACGTTTAAAGCACCCTCGTTGCTTACATGTCTAGAGAAAATCCAGACTCTGATAATATAAAATGAGACCTGCCCAGCCTATATATCCAGCCTAGATATCCAGCCTAGATGTTCAGAGATAAAGCTACAGTAAGGGGAAACCTAAGATTAGGTTACCAGTAGCATATATTTGTCATTGTAAAATGAATGAATGTTGATGTGGTGAGAGGTAGTACACGTCCATAGAGAGATAATACACGTTTATAGAGAGATAATACACGTTTATAGAGAGATAATACACATCTATAGAGAGATAATACACGTCTATAGAGAAGTAGTACACGTTCATAGAGATATGGTAAACGTTTATAGAGAGATAGTACTCGTTTATAGAGAGGAAATACACGTTTATATAATTTTTATAAGTTTATAGAGAGGTAGTGCAAGTTGATATAAAGGTAGCAATCTAGAAAATTCAGCTTGTTTGAAGTAGTTTATACACAGTTTTGAAATTTTGCCATATTTAAATCATTTGGTCATACGAAGTTTAAACCATTTGGCAACCCTGATTCCTGGACAAAAGTAGTAACAGAGATGATCAAGCAAATAGCCAGTAGAACATCCCTACATTTGTCATGCGGATATAGCTGGAAGCCAGTAGAACATCCCTACATTTGTCATGCGGATATAGCTGGAAGCCAGTAGAACATCCCTACATTTGTCATGCGGACAAAGCTGGAAACCAGTGAACATCCTTACATTTGGCATGAGGGCCAAAAGGTCAAAATAGATTAATAATATTAATAATAAAACTCATAACCCGTGAGGGAGGTAGGGGTGTCACATTAAACATTTGATGCAGAAAGATCTCCACGCATCTCTATCCTCCTGATGAGTTTGGAGACTTCACACCGTGTCCATTCTTTGATATTATTCTACCATGTCTTCTATCCAACTCTTCTTCTTCCACCCACCCCGGTACCTTGAAGAACATATCATCGAGGAATGTCTCATCAAGTTCCCGTCCCACCGCCGTCCCACCGGAGTTTACAAAGTTTCACCAATACTGGTTCTTGTTGACCCGCTAATACATTAAGTATAGCATGCACAAATTGGTCATCCCTGGAATAAGATAAAACAATGGTTCTCAACCGGAGTCATATAGCACAATAATACAGTGGCTCTCAACTGGTCACATAGAGCACCGGTACCCACATTCACGTGCTGGGTTCACAAAGAAAAATGGCATTGGGGGTCGGAATAGGGGGGGGTAGGCATGTGCGTATGTCATTGTGTGACAGAAAGATCAAGGTTGAAATTTTTTGAAGAAAATTGTAATAAAATAAGAGATTTTGAAATATCGAGGTCACCACAAAAAATGGGTGTATAGTGCCATTGATGCACACAGAATGGCGATACTATGCATTTCTATATTTCCATTCTCTGGACTACATCCTACTGGAAACCTAGTAGAACCATTGTCCTGCTATAATAGAGATCCAGCGGAAGTTTGAGAATGAACGTTGAAGAATAAGAAACATCAGTGTTGCTGCCCCGTGGAGGGGGAGGGGTAAGAAGAGCACAGAATAGCAACACTGTTACATGCCATGAACGTCGCATGAGGCGGTTAAGGTGGTTTGTGGGTGGAATTGGCTGTCCCATGCTATGGAGTGTCCACAGAAGAAATACTGACGTCGGGAGTGTTAGGTCAAAAGACAAATATCTCAACCAAGCTGTAAACTATGAGACAACGCTCTCTATGCTACATTTTACTAATATGAAGAATCTTGAGATTGAATGAAGAATAGGCAGACAATGGTAAGCAAGCAGCTGTCGATATATGTCATTATACATTTTTAAAATTAACGCAAGCAGACAAACGTGACACGTGCTGTTCCGTTAGCTATCGCAAGTTAGACAGGTATCCAACAGGTGTATGTCTGTTATCAAGATAATGCCGCCAGCTAGACAGACATATATTTTTCTTATCTTGTATCTGTGATATCCATGGTGTCTCAATCTCAACTGCCCTGCTCTTACACACACAAAAATCAAGCATAATTCTTGCCTGAGAAACTGATGAGTGACGTCTACTGGTGTTTTGGTTATGTTTATAAGAATATTTGTAATAGCATCTTACACGTGTGTACATTTCTCTACATTTGTTCACAGTTCACACAGCTAGTTTGAAATAAATCATACATTTCTCTAAATTTGTTCACAGTTCATTGAGAACGTAATTCATCGCTTTTATAACCGTCGTCATGCCATCAAGCACAGAGCACCTACTCCTGTGGCCACACACTTCAACGGAGGTTGTCATCATGGTGCTCTTGATATTCAGATCACCGCCATCAGATCCTGCACCACCAATGATAGATCTAAGTAGGCTCTAGACAATCGTCTTATTTTTTAATTGGGTACACTCACGCCTTTTGGACTCAATTCCGACCACTCTTTTGTCTAGTACAGGGCTGGTGCGGTCTTGGTCTTCATTCATTTTGTTCCGTCATTTACGTTATCTTTTTGTTCGTTTCGTTTCCACATATATTTACGCTTTTCCTGTCTTTCCGGTATCTCATTTCCATAATTTCGTTATATACGTTTGTGTGTCGTAATAATTTCCATTCGTCGTATTTTGATGTTTTGTGAATTTCTTGATAAAGACCGTTTGGTTGAAACGCTGATTGGCAACACATTTGGCAACTGATTTGTGTAGTGTAATTTGTATGTTTTCTTGTGTACACATCATTATCCACTAGTTTTAGTTATAGTTCGTCGTGTCTGAGTGAAGAGATTATATTAACCTGTGATTTACGTAAGTACAATTCACAGTTCATACACCTAATTTGAAAATAAATCATCAATTTCTCTACATTTGTTCACAGTTCATAGTTAGCTTGAAATAAATAATACATTTTTATACATTTGTTCACAGTTCATACAGCTAGTTTGAAAATAAATCATCCATTTCTCTACATTTGTTCACAGTTCATAGTTAGCTTGAAATAAATAATACATTTTTATACATTTGTTCACAGTTCATACAGCTAGTTTGAAAATAAATCATCCATTTCTCTACATTTGTTCACAGTTCATAGTTAGCTTGAAATAAATCATCCATTTTTCTAAATTTGTTCCCATACAGCTCAATCAATCAAGTGCGATGACGAGTGTCGTAGGCAATTCATGCTTCTCTACAACTCTGTCCCTAAGTTCAGTTAGTGACTTCTTTTGGCACAGTGACAACCCATCCAAAATGTATCTGTTTTCCTCTGTCTCTTCTCCCCTTGATCTTTCCGGTTGTAACTAAATCTTCACGTTTTACTTTTCTCATCACATGCCCTAAAAATCTTGATTGTCAGCTTCTAATTATCGCTATAATTTATCGATTTACTCCAGTATCTCTGAGAACTTCTACATTAGTTTTCTTGGCTGTTCATGAAATTTTCATCATTTAAAAAAAAATCTCAGTTGCCTCATACAACTAGTTTGAAATAAATAATCAATTTTTCTACATTTGTTCACAGTTCATACAACTAGTTCATAAGCAGCAGTTCATTATTTTACCCACCCTCCCCTTTGTCCTTGCCAACAACTTGTCAATAATTCAGGAACATCCCATGCTTAATAATAGCAGCATTGCTTTACCCCATTTTTTGCAGAAAAAGTGCGAAAATAGTGAAATTTGTAAAATCACATTGTAAAATTTAAAAGTGACACAATTTAATTGGTGTATAAAAACCGTTATGTTCTGGTCAACGTTTGTCAACGCCCATCGCCTTTGCTAACATGGTGAACATTTTTCAAACCCCTCCCTTCTCTAATTGTCGATGTAATTTATGGGCAGTCCCCTTACGTAGAGCACAAGATCGATCAACTTTACAATGAACGCACAGACTATCAGACTATTGGGTACAGGTATGAACAAAATTACAGGTAACAGAATACAAGACACTTTCAACGTTTCAACCTTCAGGTCTTCACGAAGATTTCAGGAAAATACAAGACTGACAGTGAATAAAAAAATAAAAAATTTAAAAAAAAAAACACAGTATATATAAACGCACATTCACAAAAGCGTTACACGGCAGACATTTAACAGTAGAGACATCCAAGGTAACAATGATGTATGTATCTAGAAGTGTTGTCATGGAGACGAGCATTAAACAATACGGAAGGTTCATTTAGAGACCAAATATCGAAGCAATTAAAACTAAGTCTTTCAATAACCTACCGTAGAAAAGAAAGCACTAGGGTAGAGAATTTGGGGGGTTAGCAAACAGAAAAACAATATATAAAATTAGTCAGAATAGCAGTTGCCTCCAGCTATTGGCATTCCGTGGCCAAATAGAACACAGAATTTGAGTCCAAAGTATGAAACTCCCAAAAATTCAGTATAAATGTAATTTTATAAAAAGTGATCAGAACAGCCTGGAAACAAAAGACATGAAAATATGTTAATCATCATCAAGTACCATCTCCGCACTTAAGGTTAGCTGCAAAAGATTTCCAACATCTTCTGTCTGGTGACTTTGTGGTACGCTCTGAAAGATTTTGTCCTGTCAATCACATGATGTTTTCCTCCCACTTGCATCTTTTGCTACCTCTAGTACGCATCCCCTCGACTCAAATAAGATCTTTAATAAAGTGTCAGGTCTATTAATATGTGGAATACTAATAACTGTATTTAATACTTTATTAATACTTTATTAATACTTTATTAATAATATTAATACTTTATTTTATAATACATCAAAATATCATCACAGATGTTTATCAGAAAACGCCGTTGGTCCTACATCGTGCATGTCCTACGCGCAGACACCAACAGACACCAACACCACCAATCTCTTGAAAAGACCTACAAGCAAAAGAGCAAGGGGTAGACCAAAAGAAACACTCAGAAGAACAATACTTAGAGAAAGTAAAACAACCAATATTCATACTATTCAAGAACTGCACAGAATAGCTTTGAACAGACAGAATTGAAGAGATCTGACCTCTGCCCTATGCGCTAACTTCAGCGCAAAAGGAAAATGAAATTAAATGAATACTTTATTACTACTTTATTTGTTTTAATGTTATTTCCTTTAATAGTTATTTTTTTTTCATACGAAGAGTTGTAAGAACGTCTTTCTTCGTTTTCTTTACTTTTCATGAAGATCTTCTTGAATGTATTTGTTAAGTAATTCAATTCCATTTTGAGAGATGCTCACCTCATCCTCATCATCATTAAGTGCCGTCTCCGCAACGAAGGTTGGCTGCAACGTATCTCCAACATCTCCTGTCTCTTGTCTTGGTGGTGCACTCTGTTAGACTGTAACCTGTCCATCGTGTGGTGTTACTCTACCACTTGTATCTGTACCTACCTCTTGCTCGCTTCCCTTTGACTTTACCCTCAAGTAAGGTCTTCAATAAGGTGTCATGTCTTTTAATGTGTCCAAAGTATTTTATTTGCCTGATCTTTATTTCTCTTAATAGTTCTTTCTTCATATTAAGTGTCTTTAGCACCTCTTTATTTGTTTTCTTCTCTTTCCATGATGTTCTCCCTATTCTTCTGTATACCCACATCTCATAGGCATCAATTTTGTCTTCTAATTGTTTATTTAGTGTCCATGTTTCTGAGCCATACATTAATATGGAATAGATGTAGCATTTTATAATTCTCATTTTTAACTTGTTTGTAATTTGTTTAGATATTAATAATTTCCTCATGTTATTGAAGGTACTTTTAGCCATTCCTATTCTCCTTTTAACTTCTGTTTCACATCTGCCATCATTTGTGACTATGTGTCCAAGATATTGATAATGTTTTACTTGTTTTAGTTTCTCTCCCTGTAATGCTCATCTAATTACTGATATATTTTCTGACCTAGCTGACTGCTCCCCTAGCTGCTGACCTAGTAGCACACCTAGTTGATCATTTAGCTGCTGACATAGCTGCTGATCTAACTGCTGACCTAACAACTCATTAAAACAGAAGAAGACAGTTCACATTTGTAGACACCTCATTTAGATGAAAAATGGAGCATATCCTTACACCACACAAGCTGAAGAGCAACAGTGACGTGGGAAGACCCATAGAGAAACTGCTGGACAATTTTATATTGAAGCATATGGGAGAATTGTGGCTGGGAATGATAATTATCAGTACAGGAAGCAGACGGATCTGAACAAACAAAATAACCAACACCAAACGGCATAGAATGTAAAAAAAAAACCATATATTCTTGGGTGGAACTATTTTGTGAGTGGTTACCCTTGACACCTTTAAGGAAATGTCTCTTAATTTCTGTGTTGAGTTATTCAAGGCTCAGACGTATGTCAGAAATATAGTTATTAAACACCAGAACATGCATTTTATGATCGGCGTGTACTGTTCTTTATTTTGTGACTTCACGAGACTTGTTATCAGTATCGCAGATGCATTAATTGCAAATTTGTAGCTTTTCTCGCACCAGATTAGTTGGGTTTTTTTTGTAGACAAAATGAGTTGGCAACTATGTCTAGGTGTCTGGTCTGATTTACGAAATTTTTGTAACACTAGAATGTGCGAATATTTACAGCTATAAAACTTCTATTTAAAACAAAGATATGACGAAAAAAAGTATACCGGTTGAAGCTTATGAAAATACGTTGTGGCAATTCTTATGTTACCGGATCCGTAAGGGTAGCTCATTCTTCTTCGTCTTTCGTTCGCTTGGAATGTGCTTATATCAGAGACTTTGTCTCTTCTATATACGTGACTGTATTGTGTAACTCGTACAGAGATCCGTAGAGATTTTCTTGCATTTTGTTTCTATGGGCTATCGTGTTTTTGTTCAGCATTTCATATCCTTGACATTCTTGACGAATATACTCTGTTGCCTGAAGTATATGTACAGATGGCTGTGTTGTCAATCTTGAACTTTGTATAGGTGTCGCTGCGGAGTCGGTTGTGTTCGTTCTGAATAACAACTTGTTCTAGTCTGTTCATAATTTAGTAGTCATCTTGTGTTGACTTTCTAATTGTTCTGTTCATCTGTTTCTTTTGATAGCAAGTTATATGTAGATTTTGTTGATCATCTTCCGTCCTCCTTAGTCAGAAAGTATGCCGTCACGTTTCTAGATTTCCCACAATGCGATAGTATCAACCGAATAGCTAAATAACTATTAGTTTTGGGTCTTAGAAGTTGACTTTACAAAGATGAGAATCACATAGAATGAGGCTGAGAACATAGCCAGAGATTGACTTGACAGAGATAGGAATCTCATGAAAGGAGGAATGAAAGGAGGATGAGAACATAGCCAGAGATTGACTTGACAGAGATAGAAATCACATGAAAGAGGATGAGAACATAGCCAGAGATTGACTTGACAGAGATAGAAATCACATGAAAGGAGGAATGAAAGGAGGATGAGAACATAGCCAGAGATTGACTTGACAGAGATAGAAATCACATGAAAGGAGTATGAGAACATAGCCAGAGATTGACTTGACAGAGATAGAAATCACATGAAAGGAGTATGAGAACATAGCCAGAGATTGACTTGACAGAGATATAAATCATATGAAAGAGGATGAGAACATAGCCAGAGATTGACTTGACAGAGATTGAAATCACATGAAAGGAAAATGAGAACATAGCCAGAGATTGACTTGACAGAGATAAAAATCACATGAAAGGAGGATGAGAACATAGCTAGAGATTAACTTGACAGAGATAGGAATCACATGAAAGGAGGACGAGAACATAGCCAGAGATTGAGACAAATAATATGGAATCTCTGTGAGTAGTAGTTAAGATCTTCGTTCTGTGCTCAAGAGGAAACAGGTCAGAATCCGGCTAGTGTCGTCTTTTTTTTAAAATTGAGTTTTTATATCCCTAGGGATTATTGCTTGATGCTACGCAGTTACGTGTTGTGTGTTGTACTCTCCGTAGACGGCATGGCGTTTCCTTGATATGAGAGTGCATATGGGAAAACATGTACAGGATCAAGAATACTGATTCAAGGTCATTCCTATGAGGTCAATCCTCTTGTCCTTTGGAACCAATTTGAAACATGGAAAGAACTGGGAACAATAGCTGAAAAACTATCAAGTTCGAAGAAGATTGTTGAGGACATATGCTCCACGGGGAGTAGGAAAATGAGTAGAAATACAAATAATAATGTGTTCTACTTTCTTCTCGCACACATTTTAACATGTCTACACAGCAAGTCTAGTATTCATGATCAATGCTGCTGTATTTGAAATCTCATCAGTGTTGCCACACAGTTTAACAATGTCTACACAGCAAGTCTAGTATTCATGATCAATGCTGCTGTATTTCTTCTTCTTCTTTCGTTCACTTGAAACATGTCTATATCTGTAATTCTGTCTCCTTAATAAAACTCACGGTCTTTTGTAGTTCATACAATGTCCCATAGAGTTTTGATTCCAGTGTTGTTTCCTCTGGCCAATATGTCTGCCTCAGCGTTTCATGCTCAGAACACTCTTGAAGTATATGTTTGGCACTCTGTGCTGCCTGTCCACATGTACACATGGCTGTGTTGCCAATCTTGAACTTTGTATACATGTGACTGCGGAGTCGGTTGTGTCCTGTTCTGAGACGTAGAATTATAACTTGTTCTGGTCTGTTCATAATATGATAGTCATCTTGTGTTGGTGTTTGTGGCTTTCTTATTGACTTGATCATCTGTTTTTTCTGATGGTAGGTGATTGGTATATCTGGTTGGTCTTCGGCAGCACCTTCCTTAGCCAGTTGGTCTGCTTTTTCATTTCCTGGTATTCCACAGTGAGAGGGTATCCACTGCATGGTTATCCTGTACTGGTAAGACAATTCGCTAAGTAGTTTTTTCAAGTCTGTTAGTTTTTCAGACTGGAGAGCTTGAAGCACTGACCTTGCATCTGTCAGGAATACCACAGGCTGTAGTTCAGAGTTGGAGTTCAGCAGTTTTTTAGCTGCCACAATAATTGCCTGGATTTCTGCATCATAATTATTGCAGAATTTTCCTGTCGGTGTTCTGATTGTATCTCTAGGCTTGTGTGGATATTCTATATATACACCTGCACCTCCATTCCTCGCGGCATTCTGTGCTGACCCATCTGTGTATACTCTGACCCATATATCTTGTGGATATTCCTCATCCAGGAAACTGAGGGTGACTGTCCTTCGCTGCACACTGTTCTGTTCGTCCTCGCTTAGTATTCCTTTCACATGGGTCTGAATGTATATTGGCATTCCATGCCTTTCACTCCACGGGGTTTGTTCTGGTACAGGCCTTAAGGGGCTGTCAACTTCAGGTAGGTCTGTAAGTTGTCTGCGGAGTCGTTTAGCTTGATGGATAAAGCTGCTTCTTTTCAGTCGTCCCATTGCTAGATTTTGGAATCTTTCCTTCATTGGATGACTTGGCATACACTGAAACTTTTCTGCCTGAATTAGTACTTTTGTGTCTCTGCGTTCGCCAAGTGTTTGCATTCTTCCCATTTTCTGCATCTCTGCTATGGGTGTTGATTTCATTGCTCCCAACATTATTCTAAGTGCCTGGTTTTGCACTTTATCTAGATCTTGTAATGTTGTGTTTGATGCAGGACACCATGCAGCTGAACCATATTCCAGGTGTGGTCTTATGCCTTGCTGATAAACTTTACTGAGTATATTTCCACTGGCTCCCCATGTGGTTCCACTTAGTTTTCTCAGGATAGCTAGCTTCCTCCTGGCTTTTGTTGTTGCTTTGTTTATGTGCTGCTTCCATGTCAGCTTATCATCAAAAGTAACTCCGAGGTATGTGGGTTGTTTGTCTTCTTTCAAGAGCTCTCCATCTATCTTGATATGACCAGCTTTTTGTTTTGGTGAGAGGGTAAAGAGTGTAGTGCTGCACTTATCTGTGTTAATGCTGACGCACCATCTATTTGCCCATAAGGTTAGGGCATCGATAGCTCTTTGTATTTGTTTAGTGGCCACTGTTGCATGTTCTTCCGTGCACCAGATCACCAGGTCGTCAGCATACATTGCCACTTTGATCCCGTGTGGTAGTTCAGCAACTAGGTCATTGATGTAAACCAAGAAAAGTGTGGGTGACAGGACTCCTCCCTGGGGGACTCCATGACGCAGTAGAACTTTCTTGCTCTTGCGACCATCTAATTGTACCCTGGCTCTTCTATTATGCAGGTATGCTTTTACCCATTTGTACATTCTTGAGCTAACCCTGCAATTTCGCAATTTCTTTAGGAGCCCTTCTTTCCAGACCTTATCAAATGCTTTCCTGAGGTCTATCCATGCTGCTAGAACCAGTTTCTTTTCTTGGAAGGCATCCTCAATCTCTTGGGAGAGGTAGGTTGCCTGATCTTCAGTAGAGTAGCACTGTCTGAAACCTGCTTGCTGTGATACCAGAAGGTTTTCACTTTCAAGGTACCACTGCATCCTAAGATTGATAATGCGTTCCATTGTTTTACATAGACAGCTTGTGAGGCTGATGGGCCTGTAGTTGGAGACTGTGTTGCCATCTTTTCCTGATTTGAGGAGTGGTATCATTATTGCTTCTCTCCACGCCTGTGGTACATTACCTGTGGACCAGCTTGTGTTAAAGATCTGCAGTAGCTTTGCTCTTGCTGCAATTCCCAGGTTTCTAATCATTTCATTGGACACTCCATCAGCTCCAGGGGACTTTTTCATTTTCAATTTGGATATTGCATGCTCCAGTTCTCTCATTGTGATTGGTGCCTCCATGACGTCAGGTATAGGTTCGCCTTGTCCAATATTTTTCTGGTTCTCTCGAACCTCCTGTTGTTTGTCTGGGCTGACTTTGACGTTATTGTCTTCTGCAAAGGAATCTGCAAAGTAATCAGCTGCATGTTTACCTGTTAAAATGTTTCTATCTTTATAAAGTGTGATCCTCTTATTTCTCCCTGTACCTTCATCATTTAGTTGTTTTACAAGTTTCCATAATTTCCTAGTATCCCTTTCTAGGTTCAGCGACTCTGTTTTTTCTTTCCAGCTGCTCCGCCTGGCTTGTAACTTGGCTCTTTGAAATTTAGCCTTTGTTTGCTGATATTTGTTGTGATGTTCTTGGCTAGGTCTGTTCTCAGCCTGCTGTCTAGATGTTTCCATCTCATTTTGCAGCTTTTCCAGTTCATCATTCCAGTAGGGTTTGTAGTTTTTGCGTGCCCCCCTGGGTATGGTTTTACTAGCAGCTTGTAGTATACATCTATTAAATTCACTCACTGCTCTATTGATGTCTTTGTCCAAGTTCATGTCCTTAGCTAGAACACTGGTTAAATGCTGGTACATTTTCCAGTCTGCCCTTTTATAGTTCCACCTAGTGAGCGTGCTGCTGTCCTTGGAAAATTCATTGTGGATTTCCAGAAATACTGGTCTGTGGTCACTACCTCCAAGCTGCTTTCCAACAACACGTGTGATGTTCCATTCCAAGCCAGGTGAGTGGAATGCCAGGTCTGGTGTAGAGGTGGTGTGCCATGCTCTCGAGTAGAAGGTTGGCGAGTCTGCTGGCTGGTTAATAAGGATGAGATTATTTTCATCCTGCCAGCTCTCAAGTTCCTCACCTCTCTTGTCGATATTATCGTAGCCCCAGCTCTGAGAGTGGCTGTTGAAGTCACCACACACCATAAGTCTCTCTTTGTCTGGAATTGTGTCTAGTGCCAATGGTTTATCATTTGGGCAGTAGTAGTTCAGGAGATGGAATTCTGCACTGTCTGTTTTTAGGTGGAGCATCTGGTATTCTGCCCCTTCCATATATACTTCAAGCTGACATGCGCTGATATTGTTTTTAACAAGTGTCAGAATTCCACCCTTTCGCCTGTCCTTTCTGTCAGACCGGTAGCACTGGTAGCCTCTGATTTTGAAGGCTATGTCGCTGCTGAGGTGTGTTTCTTGGATACAGCATATACTAACTTGTTCTTCACTGAGGACATTTTCAAGTTCCAATTTTTTGCTGTATCCATCTCTTTTACTGTTGACACCCTCAGCATTCCAGTGCATTATTTTTATTGGTTGTTTGTTTGTTTGGCCAGTAGCTCTATTCCCTTGCCTCCTGGCTCCTCGGGGCAATTGAGAAGGACTTCCAGTAACTGAGGTTGGGCCCTTTCGAGGTATAGGGCCCGGCACCGTCCCTGCCTGAACGTCCGCCACAGGGCAGGCACCATAACTATTTCTAGATGTAGACATGTTTCCATTGTGTTATGTGCGTGGCATCCTGATTATCTGTGCGCCTTTTGGCTGGATGCCTCCGTCTTCAGCACTCTGCTTACTAGGGCAGGACTATGGTCCTGCTCGAGTGGGACTGCCCGACCAGTCTTAGTTTCCAGCCCCTGATGGCTGAACTAAGCCCCATCACCTCTGCACGGTGCTGGTCTCGATGGGGGCTGCTGTATTTGAAATCTCATCAGTGTTGCCACACAGTTTAACAATGTCTACACAGCAAGTCTAGTATTCATGATCAATGCTGCTGTATTTGAAATCTCATCAGTGTTGCCACACATTTTAACATGTCTACACAGCAAGTCTAGTATTCATGATAAATGCTACTGTATTTGAAAGCTCACCAGTGTTGCCACACAGCTTTCTGTAGATGTCTGCTTCTGTCAGCAGTGCTTCTCCCTTAATGTCTTCTGCTGATACTGAAGTCATCTATTATCCTCATCATCATTACCAAGTATCGTCTCCTTGAGAGCCGCGTAGCGTAGTGGTCAGCGCACTGGCTTCGCATATGAGTGGTCCTGAGTTCATTCCCCAGTTGCATTCCCCACAGCAAATAACATCCACCATTCACTGTCTCTTTAGTGGCTCAGTCTTGTAGACTGTAACCTGTCAATCTCGTGATATTTTCCTCCCACTTGTATCTCTGTCTATCTCTTGCACGCCCTTTTTCAACTTTACTTTCGAATTAAGAAAGTGTTATACCTTTCAATATGTCAAAATACCTTGTTAGATTTACATTCCTCTCAATATTTCTTTTATCAGACGAAGAATTGTTAGAATCTCTTTGTTTTCTTCTCTTTGCACGAAGTCCTCCCTATTCTTCTATATATTTACATCTATTACATTTATATAATTATGAACATCTTCTTCTTCTTCTTCAGCGTTCTTTCTCAAACTCCTGTTGATTTTCTCTTGTAAACAGGACAATGGTCATGCTACATTTCCAACAGGATGTAATCCAGACAATAGAAATTGCGCCAATTGCCCGACGCATCCGTTTTTGACGGCAATTATGCAAATGAAAAATTGTGTTTCTGGTTAACGGATGATGATGATGAAGTTATCTCTTTAAGCCGAGAGGAGATAGTCTTGACAATTCATAGTTTTTGTTACAAACGCCTAGGTCTTTCTCAGTCGAATAACCGATTTGTGATAAAGATGATTTGATGTTCCAGAAGCCTGATTGCGTCAGTGGGTTTATGGGTGCATGTTTAGTCCCTGAAAGGAGGTTCCACAGAACGACAGTAATTCAGTATCGTTACTTCATTACAGAAGTGTAGCATATACTCCTGGGCCTGCTATTTCATCATTGCTCTGTCAGATTTATTGACCCATCTGCAATGGTGGTACATCTGGCCACCCACGCCATCTAGTAGTGTATCACAGAAGTCCACAGATGAAATATCCTCAGGCCTCTTCGTCATCCATGACGATTTTTTTGATAGAAAGGAATAAAAATTGAGATATAAAGTGCATCGAAACATGAGTAGGTGACAACATGCCATTTTCCTACTGAAAAATAGAAGTGTGTAGATGAATGCTGGAGGGATATTGACTTGAAGGTAAGACTCTCATTATAGCCATATCGGTTCTATCCCAGATCACGTGCCTACATCTTTTGATTATTTCCCTTGGCAATGTTTACAAGACAACGGGTATTTATTTATTTAGATATTAATTTAATTCAAATGTAAATTTCAGCTGGCTGTAACATAGCCAAGGGACATAAGAAAAAAAGGTAGGCGCGTGATTTGGTATAAAACCGTCAGATCTTTACTTTGGGGGGGGGGAGAGGGGTTGGAAGAGCAGTCCTCATAAATGACGTCAACAATTAGGAGGAGGACGGGACCTGAAATAGTTTGACAGTTATTTGTTGAGAATGGGGAGGGGGGGGGGGTTGTTGACAGAAGTTCAAATCAATAGTACTGTTTGTGTACACAAAATAGAATTGATTTAGAAAACTATTTTTAAAATACGCTACATAAAATTTATTTTTCGTACTTTATCTGCTTAAAACATTTTAGGGGGGAGGGGGAGAGGTGGGGGAAATTTTTGATAAAATTGAGTATGGGGGTGGTCCATGAATTCTTGATAGTCGTTGACAAGGAGGTGGGTGTGTAGGTGGTAAAATTGGCAATAAGTTGATGACGTAATTTATGGACAGACCTTAGAAGTAGACTTGGTACATTACAAGTAGAGGCCACTACATAGTCGAGTTATTTCCCTTATCTATGTTTGTAAATTTCATGTTCATCATTTAATAACTTAAATATTAATTTATTTTAGGGTTTGGTTTAGGGTTAAGATAGTTATGTTTTAAATAACTAACCCTAACCCAATTCATAAATAAATAAACATTGCAATTATTAAATGATGAACATAAAATTTACAAACATAGACAACTGAAATAATTAAAAATGTGGTGGCGTCTACTTGTACTGTACCGTATACTTTTTTATGATGATTGATCAAGGTCGATGTTTACAACATGCAGATCTGCGGCATGCTCATGGAAAAGTGGTTAGATATACGTTTAAGCGAATCATAAACACAGAAGTCATAGTGAAATCATATTACACATGGGCATAGACTCTGAAGTCACAGTGAAGTCATATACACATAGAAGGCATACACACTGAAGTCATAGTGAAATTATATTACACATATACGTTTGTTTGTTTGAGAACCCCAGGAATTGCGATAGATTAGCTCTTACTTCTTACGTGCAGCTGGGTGGCTGTCTGAGATTTCTTTCATATTCAGGAAACTTCAGCTTTCGGCTTAGTGCAGTACCTATTGAAGGAGACTACTACTAAGAGGGGAGCCTATAATTGTATAGATGACATGCTACAAAGCTTCCATAAGGGAGCCTCAATATAAGGACATGCCATCTACTAAGGTTTACTGTTGCATGGGTGGTTTGTCTAGTGGGGCATTAGTGAGACCAACAGGAGCAGCCGCATGCGTAAACATTGAAGTCATAATGAAATCATATTACACATAGAGAGACACTAGTAATTTATACAACCATAACGGCCATGTATTACCGGGATCCGACAGGAGAGCAAAGAATATCGACGTTGTTCCCTCCCATGATTGTGGAAAGCGAGGACTAAGGAGCTCATGGGGTGGTATTGATTCTCCCATGTCACATAGTGTCAAAGTAGTCATACTCAAATTGACTCACGCATGCTACATAGTGTAAAAGTAGCCGTACTCAAATTGACTCACGCATGCTACATAGTGTCAAAGTAGCCATACTCAAATTGACTCACGCATGCCACATAGTGTCACAGTAGCCGTACTCAAATTGACTCACGCATACCACATAGTGTCAAAGTAGCCGTACTCACATTGACTCACGCATGCCACATAGTGTCAAAGTAGCCGTACTCAAATGGATATGTCTTTTCTAAAAGGCGCAAAAATCGCAGTGAAGCTGTGAATAATTACACAACGCATTTAGTTCTGTGGAGCACATCCTGTTAACCAGTAGGAGTTTGAGAATGAACACTGAAGAATAATACATTTATGTAAAAGTTGTTTTATGCATTAAAAAAAGAAAAGAAACAATGTTTTATGTGTAAAAACGCAAGTCCTTCTTTAAAAACGGTCCTGCCAATTATGTCACTAATTATGGCTAGTTCTACTGACCCAAGCTTTTCATTAATGAATTTGCGTATACGTATGTCAACAGCCAATGAAAAATATGGATCAGTAAACGGTACGTGAATTTGTGCTACAAACCCGTAGGGCTATCTAAAGAAGGACTTGAGTTAACTCAAATCATTTATTAGTGCAAATGCGAAAACAAATCAAATTCCACGTTTATGCAAATGTTATTTTACGTCTTTTTTGCCAGATCTAGCACACAATTCTGCCTCTTGGTCTCATGTTAGAGTACATTTGGCAAGAAACTCGAAAAATCTGACCTATTATCAAGTTTATAGAACATCAAATGCTAACCTTTGACCCCCACGTATAAAATCTGCCAAAATTAGCCAAAATCTCGTCCAGTGGCCCCATCTTTTTTGGATGCTTATAGCCTGGAAGATTAGTAATTTTCGTTGATCTTTCTAGAAACAAAATGTCACTCAGTGCCTGCATTTCGAGCGTTGCTGAGAGGCTAGGGAGCTAAGAGGCTAGGGAGCTGGCGCCTCTTTCAGAATCGGTGACATGGTAGTGTTCTCGATCAAGTAAATGTAATTCTTCTTCTTCTTCTTTCCTTCCTCTTTTACCCTTTACGGGTGTCAAGGGAGATACAAGATAATGTTATTTGGTGTTCGTGTAATGTCTCTTTGATGTTGTCGATCCAGCGTACTCTAGGTCTAGTTCATTGATATCCGATATCTGTCAGAAATATGCGGACGATGTGAAGGTCTCACTAATGGCTTCTTGTGCTTGTTATAATGCTGTAATGACTTATTACATTATGTAACAGTGTTGTTTGTCCATCACAAGTGATAATGACCATTTGTTACATCCACTTTTGAAATTCAGTTAAGATATGTCCTTTCTATGAGTTTGTAGATGGCTAATAAGCACTGTTCAAGTCGCAAATATTCTTGGACAGTCCGGACATGGAATACCCATTGTACACGGTTTTTAGTATATCCATGACAGCTGTTGAGCTGCAGTAATTCTTATCTTTCACAAGATGATGCGCCATTTTTGACTGTATGCGCCATTTTTGACTGTATGCGCCATCTTTGACTGTATGCGCCATTTTTGACTGTATGCGCCATTTTTGACTGTATGCGCCATTTTGTGCAAGTTCTTCCCATGTATCTTGGTCTATTTCAAAGAATTTCAGTGTGGTCTTTGAGTTCTTGCAGCTTTTCTTTTGGCTAACTTGAGATCTTAAACCTTTCTCCAGCTCACCACAGAGAAGTATCTTTGGCAGGCAATGATCTGGTTTACGCACCAAATGACCTGTCCAACAAATCTGTGTCTGCATTAGGATGTTGTCAATGCTAGGGATACCGGATCTGTCAAGGACAGTGGCATCTGGAATCTTGTCTTTTCATCTGATGTTCATAACATTTGAGACAAAGCTGTGTGAGAATCTTAAATTTGACATATATACACTGTCCATGTTTTACTAGTGTATAACAGCACTGGAAGTGCCACTGATCGGAGTGGTGCATGTTCTCTCCAAGATCATTCAATCATCCCAAGATTGAAGTGGTGCCTGTTCTTTGTCTAATATCCTCAGTCCTCACTCTGTCTTAGTTATATCCCTAGGATTCTGCGCAAACATGCCATTTCAACTGTCACAAGTTTGCATTTGTCCTGTGCTGTCGATGTCGACGTTTGACATTGGTAGCATATTGTTGGCATGATAAACGTTTTTAAAAGTGTTCTTTTGGTGTTGAAGTCTACATTTTTGTTTTTGAAGGTTGGTGCCATTTGCCCTAGGACTTGGTATGTTTTACTACACCTATTGTGTATTTCATTACTGCTCTTTCCGTCTGTTGTTATATTGCTCCCTAGGTATATATACTCTGTAACTTCTCTCTCTCTCTTTATATATATATATATGTATTAGTGATTTTTTTTGGTTCTTACTATCTTCATTGCTTCGGTATTTTCTATATTTATCTTCATGTTAAAGATTTGGCATGTTTGAAGTAATGCAGTGTTAGGTCAGTATATTGCGTTGAAGAAAAGTATTTCTTAACAATTATGTTTTCAGCATCACGTCTGTGTTTAATGCAGTGGAATCCCCGTATAACGTATCCCTTTATAAGAAATTTCCTTATATAACAACACTTTTCAAAATCACCAATATATATATATATATATATATTACAGTATATTACATTATATTACATTAATTACATTATATATTTTACATTACATTACATTATATATTTTACATTACATTACATTACATTATATATTTTACATTACATTATATATTTTACATTACATTATATATTTTACATTACATTATATATTGTACATTACATTACATTATATATTTTACATTACATTACATTTACATTACATTTACATTTACATTACATATTACATTACATTACATTATATATTCCGTTATCACATACATATTTTGTGGGTCCAGACCAGGTTGATATTATGGGATTTGACTATAATAACGATTGAAATGTATCGTGCATGATAGGACATTACTACTTAGCTACAGTTTAGTTTTAAAGGACAATTTATGTTTTACAACTGCACTGCCTGCGTTATATATATACTGTTGCTTGGAATATGACTTGCAACATTAGCAAGTTTAAGAGAACATGATATATTGACATAATAACCTCTCTATCGCCGAAGTCGGTTTCTCCGTTTTTACTGTCCCAGAATAATCTAGTACCCATTTATTTTAACCTGGGTCGACCTAGAAGTATTTTATAATATAACCAATATGGAATTTTAACTGCAAAATTGAACCTAGACCACCCAACAGAACAAGACATTAATATAACTACTTAATCATATCTTCGAAATATGTACGTTTACATAGATGTACGTATATCTAGATGTAAGTACGTTTACATAGATGCACGTATACGTAGATGCACGTTTACATAGATGCACGTATACGTAGATGCACGTATACATAGACCATGCGGTATAGAAGACCCCCCCCCCGCACATAATTAATTAGTACTTCATTTTTTACGAATTTGAATATTGTCATGGTTCCATTGGTCGCTATTTATATGCTTTTGAGTCGCCTTGTCTATATGTGACATGCGACTCCAGGTATATAAATAGTTACCAACCGAAATCATAACAATAATGTAAATAACGTAACGAGTGAAGTTCTAATAAATAATAATGTGGAGTTGAATTCTATAGACAGTCGCGCATAGATTTTCTTTCTAACAGAAGGCCAACGAAAACCCCAGAATATATTGGTTTCGTGAGTCCTTCCTTCAGTATGTATTCCTGTTCTCTTTAATTAATCTTCTTATTTCAGCAAGTCACTCAATAAAATTGCCTGGTCAAAGCTAACATTTGTAGCTGGATTGTTAAGTCTGGGATGCCATGAATAAATAACCTGTTGATAGCTGGTATTGAAGATGCCAGAATTCCGTGGATGTTTTGACGTCTTAGTGGTGTTAGATAATTGTCTATAAACGAGTGAGATATAAACGGGGCTAATGTTTATTAAGTGAGGCAAGATCCGTTACTGAATCAAGCGATTGAGTTATATGTTATTGATTGAGATAATTGTGCTATTGTTACGGAGTGAGGCTATTTAATTATCTGTTACTGAGTCAAACGATTATTTTACTGAGACAAGCGATTGAGTTATATTACTAATCGAGACATTTGAGTTTGTTTGTTTGTTTTTCGTTCGCTCCATTGTAACCATCACGGATATCCGTGCGATTTCCGCCGAGAGCGTGATTACGTTGTGCCACCGTTATGCGCCTTGTAGGCCTAGCACATCCGATTTCGGCATGCCTTGACAATTCGGGTGGGCTACCCTTAGCCTGTGACAGCCTGTGACAGCCTCTATATCTGTCTCCAGGCACGCGTAGTGGAGACTCTTCGCCGAGACGATTTTTTGCTCTCGTCTGACTCGAACGAGGTGTTCCACTGTCTATGAACTTGCCTCGTGTAATTGGACGTGCTGTGCCTGTGCCCATTGGGTACTGAACCGTTTCTCATCCGTGAGCCTGGTTCCTTAAGGGGAAGAACTCAACAGAGGAGTTGGACCCTGGCTCTTTCGCCCTCTTAGCCGAGGTGTCATTCACCGACATCGTGTACCCATTGTCCAAGTTCGAGTCTCACACCACGCGTTTGAGAGCAAGGCGTTCTCGAGTAGAGCGTCCTTGTCCCAATAGCGCCTGAGCACATCAGGTACTGAACCCTTTCTCTCTTCAAGTGTATTTCCGGTGTAGGAAAACCTGACAGTAGAGTTGGGCCAGGGCTAAATCGTTGTCCCTTTTGTGCCTGAGCACATCGAGTACGGAACCCTTTCTCTTCGCGAGCATATTTCCGGTTTAGGAAGGCTCGACATTAGAGTTGGGTTAGATCTTCTTGCTTTACCAAACGCCAATGGATGGGTCTGGGTCTCTGCCTGTAAGGAACACAGGTAACCAGAAGCTCGTCTCGAGCTGACGGAGCTTGTAGTTCCCCTTTCCTAGGAACTTTTCATTTTCTATTTGCAGTTCACGCTGCCCTCTAGCGCTGTTCTGCCATTTCATTGTTTCATTGTACTCGGTATGAAATATATTTGTCTCTCGCCATTCATCTATCTGTACGAGCATTTTACATTGGCCGCCCCTCCAATGTTCCGACTGGACTGACTTGCTTCACTGTATGTCGACAGTGTCGCTATATGTGGTGATGCTGGTGGTGTCGGGGATATTGTCTGTCTCTTGTGCAGTCAAATCTCTTTCCAACTGCTACCTCCACATTCTCGGACACGATCCCCAAATGATTTGGCCAGAATCAGCTCAAGCTGCTGTATTTCTGTTTCCAGGGTGCACCGCGTGGAGGTACATTTGGGATCTTGGTTATCTGCTAACCCTGGGTCCGCCTAGAGCAATGCGTTCCCTTTGCACCCCAGACATTTGAGTAATATATTACTCACTGAGATATTCAGTTACATATTAACGAATGAGTGGATTGAATGTTATGTTACACAGACAATAATTCATTTACGCTTCTCTAAGTGAGATATGAGTTTTGTAAATCTATTACTACGAAAGATCCGAAGGTTTCCCCAGTGGCACATCAGATCATCCATTACGCCTCGGTAAACCTCTGATAGAATTCATGGTTATGTAGCCAGACATTTGAGGAAACTTTAAATCATTTCATTGATACCCGTCATCAATGAAAACTAGCAAATATTGGCAACACTGTGGTCTGCAATGCTTGTCATAAGAGATTTTTCTTATTTTTCAGTTTATTTTCAAACTTCCACTGTATCTCTCTTGTAGTAGAACAATGGTTCCACTACAACTTCCACTGTATCTCTCTTGTAGTAGAACAATGGTTCCACTACAATTTCCACTGTATCTCTCTTGTAGTAGAACAATGGTTCCACTACAACTTCCACTGTATCTCTCTTGTAGTAGAACAATGTTTCCACTAGAACTCCCACTGGATCTCTCTTGTAGTAGAACAATGTTTCCACTAGAACTCCCACTGGATCTCTCTTGTAGTAGAACAATGGTTCCCTTAGATTTTCAGCAGCATGTAGTTCAGAGAAAGAAAATAAAATACACTGTGTCGTCGTTTTATTTGCGACAATGCCCCGACCCCACCCCCCACACGCGTCTTCGGCGGAATCATAAGATATGTTTATGGATGTTCGTGAACGACGTTATTTACTCCCTGTTCGCAGGATGCTTGTGAAACCATTCAGTCCCACTGAGAGTTGGTGTCATCTCTGTACAAATGACAGTTCTGGAGAATATCCCTCTGTCTAATCCACCAAAAGGATAAAAGAGCAATATTTTTTAGTTCCTGGGAATCTGAACAAGGAAATAGGCTGATCTATTACTTTATCTTAGAATTATTGTTGTTCTTCTTCTGTGTTCATTCTCAAACTCCTGTCGGTTGTCAAGATGTAGCATAGAGAACGGGATGTGTTGTGTCCTGGTTTACAGCTTCACTGCGATATCTACTTCTTTTTTTAGATTGACATATATAACTGCAGCTTGGTTTTTAGGTTTCTTTAGCATGTGGATGTGACAGCAATAGCAACAACAACAACAGCACCAGCAACAACAACAGCACCACCACCAACAACAACAACAACAACACCACCACCACCAACAACAACACCACCACCAACAACACCACCACCACCAACAACAACAATACCAACAACAACACCACCACTAACAGCAACAACAACACCACCACTAACAGCAACAACAACACCACCACTAACAGCAACAACAACACCACCACTAACAGCAACAACAACACCACCGCTAACAGCAACAACAACAACACCACTAACAGCAACAACACCACCAACAACACCACCACCACCAGCAAAATACCACCACCAACAACAACAATACCAACAACAACACCACCACTAACAGCAACAACAACAACACCACTAACAGCAACAACAACAACACCACTAACAGCAACAACAACAACACCACTAACAGCAACAACAACACCACCACCACTCCCAATAACAACAACAACAACACTACAACCAACAACAACACCACCGCTAACAGCAACAACAACAACACCACTAACAGCAACAACAACACTACCGCTAACAGCAACAACAACAACACCACTAACAGAAACAACAACACCACCACGACTCCCAATAACAACAACAACACCACCACCACTCCCAATAACAACAAAAACAACACCACCACTCCCAATAACAACAACAACACTACCACCAACAACAACACCACACCACTCCCAATAACAACAACAACACTACCACCAACAACAACACCACACCACTCCCAATAACAACAACACCACCACCACTCCCAATAACAACAACAACACTACCACCAACAACAACACCACACCACTCCCAATAACAACAACAACACTACCACCAACAACAACACCACACCACTCCCAATAACAACAACAACAACAACACTACCACCAACAACAACACCACCACCACTCCCAACAACAACAACAACACTACCACCAACAACAACGGTAAAGACCTATTGAACTATTCTTGAATGCTTATGTACTAGTCATACACCCAATCGTACTGCCTGTACAGCGTTAGATGATCGACTTGTGAACCACAAGTTCGTGTGTTTTTGAGACGCACCTACTAACCATTGTACCAGCGAACCGACAAAAGATACTTATGTCAAATATGTTTTATAGAGCATATGAAAAGAAAGGTATAATTCTGAACATGAAATATTGCTTGAAATAATTTAGTTTTTTTCTCCCAGAGACAGACATTCAGTTGGTTTATCTTTAAACCATATGAAACATTTTGACATATGGGATGGGGCAGTTATATCAAGCCACAAGTCTCCTTAAACACACCCTACAGCGTGATATCATGTCACATAATTACTCTTCTTTGGCTCCATTTCGTTTCCTTTCAACATACCAATTGATCTGGAATAGATCACATGTGCAGGAACACAGATTTTGTATTGTGGTAGATCACATGTGCACAAATATCACAAGCTATAAATATAGGGCTGACGTAATATGGTATAATAACTATGTATCTTCAATGGCTATATACCTTCTATTACTATATACCTTCTATTACTATATACCTTCTATTACTATATACCTTCTATTACTATATACCTTCTATTAATATATACCTTCTATGGATATGCCCATTATATTTCTATGCACATTCTATGGCTATTTACATTATATGGCTATATACCTTCTATTATAACTATATACCATCTATGACTATATACCTTCTATGACTAAATACCATGTATGACTTTATACCTCCTATGACTAAATACCATCTATAAAACTATATACCTTCTATGACTATATACCTCCTATGACTAAATACCTTCTATAAAACTATATACCATCTATGACTATATACCTCCTATGACTAAATACCTTCTATAAAACTATATACCATCTATGACTATATACCTCCTATGACTAAATACCTTCTATAAAACTATATACCATCTATGACTATATACCTCCTATGACTAAATACCTTCTATAAAACTATATACCATCTATGACTATATACCTCCTATGACTAAATACCTTCTATAAAACTATATACCATCTATGACTATATACCTCCTATGACTAAATACCTTCTATAAAACTATGTACCATCTATGACTATATACCTCCTATGACTATATACCTCCTATGACTATATACCTCCTATGACTATATACCTGTTTTTTCCGTTGTCCGTGTTATTCTAAATCCTTCTGAAGCATTTGATGTCAAGGGATGAAATTCTCTTCATCGCTACTTAATTAAGTGTCCATGTTTCACATCCATAAATTTCTACTCTACTGGAAGAATGATTTCTATGATGAGATGTTGTTTAGTAAATTTTACTGCTGATAATACTTTACCATTTAATTGGTTTTCAGAAAATGAAACTTACGAAGTTGTAGAGATGCGAAAACATCCGTGATGTAATAATTTTGAATTGCAGCAAGGCAGTTTTTATTACTTGGCAGAGTTTCATCCCTTCTCTAGTTATCTAGTATAGTTACCTCCCCAAACTAAATTACATTATTATTTTTTTCCACTCCTTATTTTCAGACGCTGCTTCATTTCTGTTTCATGTTAATGATAGTTGTAGAATGCTGAGTTGGTAGTTTCATCGTTTCAATACAAATATCAAGTGTCGTTCCATCTTTGTTTCAATACAAATATCAAGTGTCGTTCCATCTTTGTTTCAATACAAATATCAAGTGTCGTTCCATCTTTGTTTCAATACAAATATCAAGTGTCGTTCCATCTTTGTTTCAATACAAATATCAAGTGTCGTTCTATCGTTGTTTGATATACACTTTTAACATTTCACAAGTCAACAGAGATGGTAGCGGTCTAAAACAGGAGTATGGGGAAGGTCGCACATCCTATTAAAAAGGGGATTTAAAAGGTGTAGAAGATGACTTCATTGTATTCGGTTTTTCCTTTTTATTCCGTATTTCTCAACAAAGCAGAGCGAGATCTCTCGAGAGTACCACCCACAGCACATAATTAGGTTTTTTTTGTTTTTTTTGGAAAGCGATAATCCCTCTAATCTCTAAGGATATTAGAAAATTTTTATTTTTTAACCAGACATCACGAGCTGGATTCAAACCACTGACCTCTTGAGTCATCGATCACAAGGGGCTCAACAACTACCCCAGGCAAATAATCAATTCATTTGTTCAAGTTCGCTTATTTAAGATTACAATTATGCACCTATCCCTGAGCTTACACAAGCTATCACAGTCATGTTGTAAACTACGATCATCCAATTCTATTGACAACACCTTGATAATTGGATGGACATTTAGAACAAACACAGAAAAAGACATGACAAAAGCACACTCAAATTTTTTTTTTTTAAACAACCCAAAGATAAGTAGTTATTCACATACTGCCGGGACCTCAAAAATGTGCACAGAATATATATATATTTTCTTATTCTTCTTCAGCTATCATTCTCAAACTCCCTCTGGGTCTCTCTTGCAGGAGTACAATTGTCCTACTAGATTTCCACCAAGATATAGTCCAGAGAATGGAAATGCGTTGTGACGCCGTTTTATTTGCGTCAACGGTCCGATACATCCGTTTTCGGAGGAAGATAGATACAGAACACACTACATTCAATTCTCCGGAATATATATCTCAATTCCCCATTCACTCCCTGTGGAGCAAAGGTCATCAATAAATCTCTTTCATCTTGTCCTACCTCTAACTGTTGCTTCGAGTTCTATGTTTTAACCTTCCTTTGTATATACGTGTTTATATCATTCTCATACCCGACAGGGGAGCAAAAAATAGCAATACTGTTTACCTTCCATGCATGTCGTAAGAGGTGACTAAGGACGTTATGAGATGGAATTAGCCGTCCCATACCATATACGGTTAACATGATCCAAAGCCATATTAAAGTCGGATGTCAGGCGCAGCATGGCTGTAAACCGTGACACAGCGCATTCCGTTCTCTAGACTACATCCTGCTAATTATGCAGGAGTTTGAGAACGAACACAAAAGAAGAGGGAGATATGCTCAAATTCGAATGTCCGGATATACTTATTGTTATGGCTCACGCGATTCATAACGACATGAATGTAAAAATACTGGCGAACACCCAAATCATTTTCTCTATTGAACGGTGTATTGAACGATGTATTGAACGGTGTATTGAACGATGTATTGAACGATGTATTGAACGATCTATTGAACGATCTAATTTGCGCATGTTGTTGCGTCTGTGGGTCTCCCAAATGGCTCACTAGATAAATCACCCATGCATCAGAAAACCTTAGTAGATGACATGCCTTTATATTGAGGTTATCTTCTTATAGAAGCTTCATGGCACATCATCTATACAATCCAGTAATCGTAACCTTCGATAACAGTTACCATGTTGTTCCGACAGGCCGACGTTGTGCTCGAACTAGTTATATGGGCACGGCGTGGTTGGGCGGAACAACAGAGAAACCTGTCGCAAGGGTCATAGTTGTGCCCTGATGTCGACGTCTGTTTCAGCGGCATTAGACTCGAAACACCATCGAGTCGGATGGTTCTGGAACAGAGGTCGGAGCACTTATGGGAATGCCCCACTTGCTGTGAGGCCAGTTTCTAATCAAGAAGATCTAATTGACGATCTACTGAACGATCTATTGAATGATCTATTGAAAGATCTATCAGATCAAGAAGAAGATGGATGCAAGACATTAAAGAGGGGTGCAAAGGGAACGCATTGCTCTAGGCGGACCCAGGGTTAGCAGATAACCAAGATCCCACATGTACCTCCACGCGGTGCACCCTGGAAACAGAAATACAGCAGCTCGAGCTGATTCTGGCCAAATCATTTGGGGATCGTGGCCGAGAATGTGGAGATAGCAGATGGAAAGAGATTTGACTGCACAAGAGACAGACAATATCTCCGACACCACCAGCATCACCACATATAGCGACACTGTCGATATACAGTGAAGCTAGTCAGTCCAGTCCGAACATTGGAGGGGCGGACAATGTAAAATGCACGTAAAGGTAGATGCATGGCGAGAGACAAATAGATTTCATACCGAGTACAATGAAACAATGAAAGGGCAGAACAGCGCTAGAGGGCAGCGCGAACTGCAAATAGAAAGTGAAAAGTCCCTAGGAAAGGGGAACTACAAGCTCCGTCAGCTCGAGACGAGCTTCTAGTTACCTGTGTTCCTTACAGGCAGAGACCCAGACCCATCCATTGGCGTTTGGTAAAGCAAGAAGACCTAACCCAACTCTAATGTCGAGCCTTCCTAAACCGGAAATATGCTCGCGAAGAGAAAGGGTTCCGTACTCGATGTGCTCAGGCACAAAAGGGACAACGATTTAGCCCTGGCCCAACTCTACTGTCAGGTTTTCCTACACCGGAAATACACTTGAAGAGAGAAAGGGTTCAGTACCTGATGGGACAAGGACGCTCAGCTCGAGAACGCCTTGCTCTCAAACGCGTGGTGTGAGACTCGAACTTGGACAAGGGGTACACGATGTCGGTGAATGACACCTCGGCTAAGAGGGCGAAAGAGCCAGGGTCCAACTCCTCTGTTGAGTTCTTCCCCTTAAGGAACCAGGCTCACGGATGAGAAACGGTTCAGTACCCAATGGGCACAGGCACAGCACGTCCAATTACACGAGGCAAGTTCATAGACAGTGGAACACCTCGTTCGAGTCAGACGATAGCAAAAAATCGTCTGGGCGAAGAGTCTCCGCTACGCGTGCCTGGAGACAGATATAGAGGCTGTCACAGGCTAAGGGTAGCCCACCCGAATTGTCAAGGCATGCCGAAATCGGATGTGCTAGGCCTACAAGGCGCATAACGGTGGCACAACGTAATCACGCTCCCGGCGGAAATCGCACGGATATCCGTGATGGTTACAATAGAGCGAACGAAAAACAAACAAACAAACAAACATTAAAGACCACCTGAACATAACAGCAACAGAAGCAGGAAGACTAGTTGAAGATCTACAGACGTTTTAGAAGGTTGTGATGACTGCTACATCTTGTTCGGGATATGCTACCTGATGATGATCTATTGTTTTTACTATTTTTTATTTGGCTGTAAAACGTCGCTGGATTGAATGACGACTGGGTGGTAAAAAAAAAGAAATGCTAGGCTGATTCCCGGATCTTTAGAAATATGTTCTAGAAGATTCTCTTCTTTTGTTAAACCTGGATAGAAATATGCATTACCAAGAGTTCCTTCATACTGTCTATATATCTATATATCCATCCTTATCCAATCCAATCCCATCCAATCATATCCTATCCTATCCTCTCCTCCTCTAATCTCATCATCTCATCCCATCCCTTCTTCCGTCTATCCATCCATCCATCTAATATATCTATTAGCTAAAACCTTGATGCCTTTCCGCGTCAGGGGTAGAGTTTTCTGGAGACGGCCCTTTTGTGTGCTAAGTATATTGTGGAATTTGTCTCCTGTTTTGTTTTGGTGGTCCATCGTTTTCGTATTCGGCCTCTAGGTCTGCCGTCACTGTATCCGTGTAGCATAGCTTGTTGTGGTATGCTGTCTGATGGTAGTCTGCTGATGTGTGCAAACCATTTGATCTGTTGTCTCTTAATATATTTCAAAATTGGGGGTGGTACCGGTTCTTTGGTACTAGAAGTTTAAAATGTTCAACTGGTGAAAATTGTCAGAATGAGTTTACCATCCATGTTCACTGTTCACCCGTGACCCTAGACAATCTACGACCGACTGACTAATGGAAAAAAACAAGCCTTCCTAATTACTCAATTCACTTTTCCCGTGATTTTTCACTCATCCCTATAGTTGGTAATCTGTTGTCAAGAGAATAATAAAATGCTTCAGTTTAAAAGATGTATTCCACGGGTCTTGTATTATTGGAGGTCAAGGTATAGATAGACAATTGATATACTGTTTCGGAACTCTCTACAAAGTTTGTTTATAACCAACTGTTACTGTTACGTAGTGAATCCCTAAGTATGGGCATATCCTTGTATCTAGAAATCCGTGGTTAATCGTTACAAAGTCTATAGGATATGCTACCAATAACACTGATGATGATGATGATAACGATGATGTAATTCCCTCAGCTGAGCCCTTGACAGCCGATGACAGCCGATATCCGTGTTTGTTACGATCTCCAAGAATTATTAGCCTTAGCTCGTACTTCCTCTGCAATGGAGTAGTTTGTCAGAGTTTTCTTTCATACCAAAAAAACGTCTGTTTTCGGTCTATCGCTATGCTTATTGGAGAAGTCTTCCACTCGGAGTTGGTCTATTTACAAGAAGAGCTGATATTTTGTTTGGGTTACACACTGTGCATCTTTCTTCGTTTCGCAGCCGGTGAACTATTCCCCATGTAAAAACACGCCTCCATCTCGCACTGTGTTTTACGCATGTTTACTCCCTCAAGGGATGCATTCTATTGTAGCAGTACTCCCACCCAGGATCATCATCACGTCCTGCTTGTAGCCAGCAGTATTCCCCATGTAGAAAAACGCATCCATCTCGCACTGTTTTACTGACAAAAGCACAGGTCTTCATCTGTTGAGTAGTACATGAATACTATAACCGCCGAAGACGGATGTGTCGGGCTATTGGCGCAAATAAAACTGTGACACAACGCATTTCCATTCTCTGGACTGCATCCTGCTGGAGATCTAGTAGTACTGCTACAGGAGAGATCCAGCAAGAGTTTGAGAATGAACGCTGAAGAAGAAGAATACTATAACATAGCAGCATATAGAATTTATTAATAAAGAAAAATCGTGTAGGAAACAGGATGCGAACCAAGTCCGCTTCCACTGATCCTCATAAGTTGAGTAGCATAGATAATAACAGACTCGTATAATATTCGCAGTCTCAAGTGCATTGATGTGTTCGGGAGTGATGATTATGGACGCATGTTTACTCCCTCAAGGGATGCATTCTATTGTAGCAGTATCACCACCCAGCATCATCACGTCCTGCTTGTCGTGTAGCCAGCTGTACTTCCACCCAGAATCATTACGTCCTGCTTGTCGTGTAGCCAGCTGTACTTCCACCCAGAATCATCACGTCCTGCTTGTCGTGTAGCCAGCAGTACTCCCACCCAGAATCATTACGTCCTGCTTGTCGTGTAGCCAGCAGTACTCCCACCCAGAATCATCACTTCCTGTTTTGTCGTGTAGCCAGCAGTACTCCCACCCAGAATCATCACTTCCTGTTTTGTCGTGTAGCCAGCAGTACTCCCACCCAGAATCATCACTTCCTGTTTTGTCGTGTAGCCAGCAGTACTCCCACCCAGAATCATCACTTCCTGTTTTGTCGTGTAGCCAGCAGTACTCCCACCCAGAATCATCACTTCCTGTTTTGTCGTGTAGCCAGCAGTACTCCCACCCAGAATCATCACTTCCTGTTTTGTCGTGTAGTATATACTTCTGTATCAACTAGTTTATCGTGTGTGATATCTGTTGACCGATCTGCAGTGATGACACTCCTATCATATATCGCAACATAAGAATCTGTCATAAAAAGACAAATGTGAAATGTTGCCTGGACTGCATCCCTTGATCATCCATGTGGACCATGTGATAGAGGACATAAGGAAGGACTCGATGAAAGATAAAAGACATGCAGTGGCAACGTTGAATTTTTTTCACAGTTGCCAGGTTGTCAGACTACCCCTCCCCCCCCCCCAACCACCACACTCCCGACATTCTCCAGTTCCATCTTACAAAATGAGTGAAAAAAGAAAGTGCACTATTCTCTGCACCATGAACTAGCAGTAAAGGCCCTAGTTGCCACTCAGGCAAACAATGAATGTATCTTTATCTCCTTCTAAAAACGAATTTATCCTAACAGAATGATGACAATTTTTTTGACACTCGATACACATATATTATAACAGACGAGAGTCGACGTTTAGATCAAAGAGGCCTTTATCAAGAACATATTCACACCATAAAATATAATTATTCCTGTTGGATTTCACTTTTGCTGAACGTACTACCAATTATCTTTCTGTAAAGAAACATTAACTATATAAAAGAAGTTGAAGTGCACACATGCACCAGGAATAGGTACAAAATTGCGTGTTGTTTAATAAAGAGACTGTCACATAAAGTTCGCAGATTCATGATCGGCTTAATGAGTTACTTCCCATGTTGAAGTCTCAGTTAAAATTATGATCGAGTTAACAAGTTGCGTCCCATGTTAGCTTCAATGAGAAATTACCTGCAATGTATTTGATTAGAGTACAAGGCGGTGAACTATATGGGGCATGTTGGGAAGACATAAAATAGTGTAGCTAGTTATAAAGGTTAATAAATACGTCTATTTTAGGAAGCACACTTCACACGGCTAGCGCTAATTAGTAATATTATATAAGACGCTGGTTATTTCAGTTGATATAACGTTAATTAGTAATATTATATAAGACGCTGGTTATTTCAGTTGATATAACGTTAATTAGTAATATTATATAAGACGCTGGTTATTTCAGTTGATATAACGTTAATTAGTAATATTATATAAGACACTGGTTATTTCAGTTGATATAACGTTAATTAGTAATATTATATAAGACACTGGTTATTTCAGTTGATATAACGTTAATTAGTAATATTATATAAGACACTGGTTATTTCAGTTGATATAGCGTTAATTGATGTAGTCAGGTGGTTGAAGAAATGCTATAGTCAGTCAGTTGGATGACTAATATAATCAAGTCGTTGAAGAAATGCTATAGTCAGTCAGTTGGATGACTAATATAGTCAAGTCGTTGAAGAAATGCTATAGTCAGTCAGTTGGATGACTAATATAGTCAGGTCGTTGAAGAAATGCTATAGTCAGTCAGTTGGATGACTAATATAGTCAAGTCGTTGAAGAAATGCTATAGTCAGTCAGTTGGATGACTAATATAGTCAGGTCGTTGAAGAAATGCTATAGTCAGTCAGTTGGATGACTAATATAGTCAGGTCGTTGAAGAAATGCTATAGCCAGTCAGTTGGATGACTAATATAGTCATGTCGTTGAAGAAATGCTATAGTCAGTCAGTTGGATGACTAATATAGTCAAGTCGTTGAAGAAATGCTATAGTCAGTCAGTTGGATGACTAATATAGTCAGGTCGTTGAAGAAATGCTATAGTCAGTCAGTTGGATGACTAATATAGTCAGGTCGTTGAAGAAATGCTATAGTCAGTCAGTTGGATGACTAATATAGTCAGGTGGTTGTCATCATCATGTGACATTATTTACAGACCGTAGTCTTCCTCATGGAATCCATGAACACTCCGCTGTTCTGGGTGAGATTCCTGTTAAAGACATGTTTAAGCAATCTGATATATCGCTGCACCATCGTCGTCTTGGGCTCACTCTTCCCCTGTTGCCGTTAACTCTGCTTTCAGTTATTAATCTTTCCATGCTGTTATGTCTTTTTTATATGACCAAAAATATGTGTTTTTTTAAAATTAAACAACAATACAGCTTTCTTGTTAAGTCATGCGGTTGTAGGAATGGTATATTGTCACTTGGATAGGTTGAAGGAATATTATTATATTCTGTCGCCCGTGTGTTGTTGGAGCCCGAAAGGGGAGCAAAGAATAGCAACACTGTTTACCTTCCAAGCATGTCGTACGAGGCGACTAAGGAGGTTATGGGATGGAGTTGGCTGTCCCATCCCATATAGGGTCAGTGACCTAAAGCCATGCTGAAGTCGGATGTGTCAGGCCGATACGCAGATATCGCATCAATGCTGTAAATTATGACGCAACGCATTCCGTTCTCCGGACTACATCCTGCTAATCTGCAGGAGTTTGAGAAAGAACGCAGAAGAAGAGGATTATACTCTGTTGGCTAGAGGACTATTATAGTCATGTAGTAGGAAGCCCAAAGGTGCAGATATCGTACCTAAGTTGTGGAAAACGACACAGTGCACTTCGTTTTAGGGATTGCGTCTTGTTAATCTACTGAAGTTTGAGGAAGAGAAAAAAAATTGTGACTAGCACATCATTTTTTAACTAAATGTGTAACGCACGAGGAGCAGTAGATACTTGTACATATGGCCATTAGACCCGGTAGATACTTGTACATATGGCCATTAGACCCGGTAGATACTTGTACATATGGCCATTAGACCCGGTAGATACTTGTACATATGGCCATTAGACCCGGTAGATACTTGTACATATGGCCATTAGACCCGGTAGATACTTGTACATATGGCCATTAGACCCGGTAGATACTTGTACATATGGCCATTAGACCCGGTGGATACTTGTACATATGGCCATTAGACCCGGTGGATACTTGTACATATGGCCATTAGACCCGGTGGATACTTGCACATATGGCCATTAGACGCGGTGGATACGTGTACATATGGCCATTAGACCCGGTGGATACTTGTACATATGGCCATTAGACCCGGTGGATACTTGCACATATGGCCATTAGACCCGGTAGATACTTGCACACATGGCCATTAGACCCGGTGGATAGTTGTACATATGGCCATTAGACGCGGTGGATACTTGCACATATGGCCATTAGACGCGGTGGATACTTGCACATATGGCCATTAGACGCGGTGGATACTTGCACATATGGCCATTAGACGCGGTGGATACTTGCACATATGGCCATTAGACGCGGTGGATACTTGCACATATGGCCATTAGACGCGGTGGATACTTGCACATATGGCCATTAGACGCGGTGGATACTTGCACATATGGCCAGTAGACCCGGTAGATACTTGTACATATGGCCATTAGACCCTGTAGATACTTGTACATATGGCCATTAGACCCGGTAGATACTTGTACATATGGCTATTAGACCCGGTAGATACTTGTACATATGGCCATTAGACCCAGTGGATACTTGTACATATGGCCATTAGACGCGGTGGATACTTGCACATATGGCCATTAGACGCGGTGGATACTTGTAAATATGGCCATTAGACCCGGTGGATACTTGTACATATGGCCATTAGACGCGGTGGATACTTGCACATATGGCCATTAGACGCGGTGGATACTTGCACATATGGCCATTAGACGCGGTGGATACTTGCACATATGGCCATTAGACGCGGTGGATACTTGTATATATGGCCATTAGACCCGGTAGATACTTGTACATATGGCCATTAGACCCGGTAGATACTTGTACATATGGCCATTAGACCCGGTAGATACTTGTACATATGGCCATTAGACCCGGTAGATACTTGCACATATGGCCATTAGACCCGGTAGATACTTGCACATATGGCCATTAGACCCGGTAGATACTTGTACATATGGCCATTAGACGCGGTGGATACTTGTACAGCTGGCTACCAGACGGGGTGGATACTTGTAGAGCTGGCTGCCAGACGTGGTAGATTCTTGTACGATTGGCTAACAGAAGAAGTAGATATTTGTATAGTTGGCTACCAGACATTTGACTACAAATGGACTAAAGAATTATCAAATACAAAGATATGAATATAATACATCTACAATTAAGGGGAGGGGTAAGTTTATGAAAATAAATTGACAGTTGAAGACAAGGAAAGCGTAGGTAAAAAATTATGATGTCAACATTACAGCTTTTTAATACATCACTTATATTATTTGAATTTGACTTATTTTTGTTTGAATTTGACATATTTGAATACATCAATTAAATTGTTTAATTTGCCATATTTGAATACATCAATTAAATTGAATTTGCCATATTTTAATACATTAATTAAATTGTTTGAATTTGACATATTTTAACACACCCATTATACTGTCTGAATTTGACATATTTGAATACATCAATTAAATTGTTTGAATTTGCGATTTTATTAATTTAGGAGTGTGGGGATTGTTTTGACATAATAAAGCAGGAGGAAGGAGTCCTGAATTCTTGACAATTATTGAGAAGGTGGAAAGGGTAAAAGAAGTGACTAAAAATTGTTGATGTAAGTTACTGACACCCACTTACAAGTCTCTGACACCGTACAAATGACACACAGGACACGACATCCCCTTACAGGTCTATGACGCCAGTTCAAAGAAGCACAGGACACGATATTCCCTTACAAGTCTATGAAGCCAGTCCAAAGAAACACAGGACACGGCTGTTACCAAAGTTGTTTGACCCGGTTTGGGTACATAAAAAAAAAGTTATTTTAATAGGGTTAAAAATAGGGTAAAAATATGGTTTAAATGTATAGAAAACTGATTTCACAGTATAATATGCCTCATTATAATTAGAACTTATTACAGATTTAATGTGGAACAGGTCATCTGTTTGGGAACAGAGTGCATGACATACTATAGAGAAGGACGTGCATGGTAGCAGTGATGAAGGCTGCGTTCTTTCAAGCGGTGCGATAGATACGTCGTATGCAAAGGGAGATTATTTTACATAAACAAAAAAAACTAAAGCTAAATACACAGTTTTCATAGGAATTATGATCTTTCGTTTCGGAAAATAAATAAATGGATGGAGGGGAATTTGCTCGTTTTTTGCTTGTTCCATAGTACTGGGTGCCTAACACGTCACTACCGTGTCTAACTCGTCACTACCGTGTCTAACACGTCACTACCGTGTCTAACACGTCACTACCGTGTCTAACTCGTCACTACCGTGTCTAACACGTCACTACCGTGTCTAACACGTCACTACCGTGTCTAACACGTCACTACCGTGTCTAACACGTCACTACCGTGTCTAACACGTCACTACCGTGTCTACCACATCACACATTTACATTAGTGGCGAAACTACGTCGAATTGTCAGTTTTCAGTGCGGATCTGTGACCTGAGTCACATGCAACAAGTTATTAGTAGGACTAGATCCTATTATAAAACTTCTACTCTGCAGAAGTACAGGCTTTAAACATGGCTGCTGAAATAATTAAAAACACAACAAGTCAATGCCAGCAGGTGGTATTTCTTACTGATGCTATGTCTGTCCTACAAGCCCTTGATAAGCTGCCAGACCTGAAGAAAGCCATGCGAGAAGTGAGCATCCATAAAAGGGTAGTACTACAGTGGATACCATCCCAATGTGGCACACCAGGAAATGAAGAGGCAGACAGACTGGCAAAGGATGGAGCAACACAGGAACAAAAAGACCAAGAAATCACCTACCAAGAAAAGAAGACCCTCATCAAAGCCATCAGGAAAGTGGACTACCCAAAAGACAATTACCACTATCTCGACAGAGCAGAGCAGGTTATTATCTTCCACCTCAGGACAGGACACAACAGATTAAACAGCCACTTAAATAGACTAAGATTGGTCCCATTTCCACTGTGCCCTTGTGGGCAGGCAGAACAGACCGCTGAACATATCCTGTAAGACTGCAATGCACTAAACCAGTTAAGAGAAGAACACTGCCCCACAGAGATGGATATCCACAGAAAGATGTATGGGAGCACTGAGGAGCTTTCAAATACAGCAGCATTTATTAAGAAAACAGGACTTGCTGTGTTGACATGTCAAACTGCGAACGAGACGAAGAAGATCACAAAACTTGTACTGTAATTTTCTTCTTTTCTTCGTACGTTCTCAAACTCCTGCAGATTAGCAGGTTGTAATTTTATGAACTTTCAGACCAAACCTCAGGTAAATTTAACTACTCCCCTATTGTCCACTACAGGTCACTAGGCCACACTATACTTCCATATATGTACAATAGGACTAACACCCACGCATGAAAAGGACGTAAATTGGACTTCCACAAAGAACGCACATGCTTATACACTTCATTGCACAGTGACACTATACGCACCCTATACTTCTTCTTCAGCATTCATTCGTAAACTCCCGTTAGACCTATCCTATAAAAGGACAATGGTCCTATTAGATTTCAAACAGGTTGTAGTTCAGGGAATGGAAATGGGTTGTCTCACATTTATTTGCGTCAATGCCCTGCACATCCGTCTTCAACAGAGGCACCCAATACTAACTAGTATGTTCTAACTTCCTAATGTTAACAGAAATATAAAGTATTCAGGTGTTATAGAAAAAAATCAGAAGACAGTAGATGAGATTTGAACCCTGCCCGTTCAGCTGGCATCTATTCGCCTCTCAACTTGAGTCAACGAGTTTGTCGAATTCGAGTGTGTTTGTTGTTGTGTGTATTGCGATCGATCACCTCATCCCCATTGTCTAAACCCTTTGTTGCCTTTCAGAGTCAGGGGTTTTCTGGAGTTGGCCCTCGTGTGTGCTAAATATATTGTGGAATTTGTCGCCTCTTTTATTTCGGTGGCTCATCGTTGTCGTGGTCGGCCTCTATGACCGCCGTCACTGTATCTGTGTAGCATAGCTTGCTGTCTGATGGTAGTCTGATGTGCGCAAAACATTCGATCTCATGTCTCTTAATATATTTCAAAATTGGGGTGGTGTCGGTTCTTTGTCTACTGTCCTCATTTCTCACTCTTGTCTCTTAGCGATATTCCTAGAATTTTGCGCAAACATTCCATTTCAGCTGTCACAAGTTTACGTTTCTCTTGTGCTGTCGTTGTCCATGTTTGGCATTGGTAAGACAGCGTTGGTATAATAATTGTTTTGAATAGTGTCATTTTGATGTATAAATCTACATTCCTAAGTTTTTATATATTTTTTCTTTTCAATTTATCTATCAGGTCTTGTTTCTTATTTTTTAATCCACAGATGTTGTTTTTTCCTTTGTTGTTTAATATTACTAGTAGTCGTCTCGAGTATACTCTTCCTTTTACTACGAGCCATTGTGTTCTCACGGACGATTAGCTAATCCTGTCTCAGTGTTATATCAGGAAATTCATACGGCTACACCGCCATCTTTAACTAACACATACAGAAAGAAACCTTCATTGTGTAAAATATGAAATATCTTCATATTAGCTTGAGAATATACATTTTGTAAGTCTTGACTAAAATCGCATTATTAGAGGTGCAGTGTGGTCGGATTCGGAAAACGTGTTGAGACAAGTTGCGAGACAAATATGTGTCAAATAAATGGATCTGGTTCAAGTTGCGTCTACTGCCTTCTGATTATAACTTCCTACTATGGGGGGTGGGGTTTAACACCACAACCCTCTATATATCCTAATCTTCTTCAGCGTTCATTCTCAAAACTCCTGCTGGATCTCTCTTATATCATGACCATGATCCTACTAGATTTTCAGCAGGATGTAGTCCAGAGAAATGGAAATACGTTGTGTCGCAGTTTTATTTGCGCCAATGACCCGACACATCAGTCTTCGGTGGGCGTCTTCATCATAAATTATTATTCTTCTTGTGGTCAATGCCGTGTGACATTGGTTATCGTGTCCCTCCACGGTCTTCTATTTTGTGTGCTGTCAACCATTAACGGTACAAATGTTCTCCCATGCCACAATACTAGGCTGTCCAGCATCCTCTCTCTTGGTCTTCCTCTACTTATGCTACTCTTCAAATTGCCTGTTGTTACAATGTGTTCCCTCTTTCCTCTTCCCATGACGTGTTCACAAAATGCGGACTGTCTCTTTCTGATGCCGGTAAGTGGCTCTATTTTGGAAGTAGATTATGAGAAAGACTATAAAATAATATTTCACTTATTAACCTTATCCTTCTACATTAATTGTGCAGACAGAAATTGTAATCCATCACCACTACTCCCACAACACACAGATCATACATCTTCATCGACCCCAGTTTCACATCCCTGTTTTATTTTTCACCTGAACTTTCTTTAAATTCACTTTTCGTTTGCTGAATCAACAGGTGAGAAAGACAGGTAAAAGAGAGTGATAAAAGGAGAAAGTGTGAGCTGAAGGTAGACTCCCGGAGGTGTGCACACCTTTAATTTGGATAACGTTGGAGTTCCTGTCGTCATGAGCAAACTGGGCCGTGAGCTGACTTTCACTGGTAGCTCACTCAGAAACCGTTTGCTTAAATAGTGTTCCTCTCGTGTAGGGATCGTGATGGTGGTTGTTCTGGTGGTACGTTTCGGGTTGAGGTAATGTTGGTGATTAAGATCTGGAGTATTTAACTATCAGAAGTAGGGGTGGTTAGGTTAAAACTTTGAATATGAATCTCTCTCTCTTCGCCTATCGCTTCTCTCTCGTCTATGATTTTTATCACTTTACCTCCTCATCTTAATCAATATCTTCGAGAAACAAACGAATAATAATAATAAAAATAACTTTTTAACCGAACAAATATATATATGGGTATAAAATATGGACACTGATTGCGAAACTGGTGAATAAAGTTTCAGTGCTGGAAGTACTGATTTGCAAAAGAATCGATTTGTTTACTATATCAACGAGTCTGCCAATACTGTAGCTTCTATTTGGTCCTTCAATAAGTCGTGTTTTTGTTTATTAGTTGTTTTTTTACGCTGGTTTCTAAACTGCTGCAGGAACTCTCATGTTGAAGGACAGTGATTGTATTAGATGACCAGCAGGATGTTGTCCAGAGAAAGAATGGTTATGATTTTTTTTTTTTTTGCGTCGTCGTTTTATTTCCACGAAAGCTCAACACATTCGATTTCGGTGGTATCCTTGCCTTCCTTTTCTTCTACTGCGTTCGCTTTTTCTCATTCCTGAAGATATGCAGGATGTGGTCTGTAGAACGGGGTGAGTTGTGTCGTGGCTTACTGCTAAGATAGTTGCGATATTTGCTCCTTTCGGCCTGATATAGGCCTATTGACTTCAGCATGATTTCTGAATCACTGACCCTTGTTGTTGTTCGTCCATCACAATTGATGATGACCATTTGTTACATCAACTTTTGAAATGTAGTTAGAGTTATGTTCTCGACTATGAGTTTGTTTAGGACTAATAAGTTATATTCTAGCCCAAATATCCTTGGAAGGTTCGGGCATGAGATCCATCCATCTGCAATCCGATCCAGTCCGAAATCCTAATCCTAACCCTAACCTGTCTGTCTGTCCTGTCCTTCTGTCCTGTCTTTCTGTCATGTCCGTCCTGTCCTTTCTTTCTGTCCTGTCCTGCTGTCCTGTCCTGCTGTCTGTCCTGTCTGTCTGTCCTGTCCTGTCTGTCTGTCCTGCTGTCTGTCCTGTCTGTCTGTCCTGCTGTGTCCTGCTGTCTTGTCCTGCTGTCTTTTCCTGCTTTCCCGTCCCTCCGTCCGTCCGTCTGTCTGTCCTGTCCGCCCCGTCCATCCGTCCGTCTGTCTATCCGTCTGTCTGTCTATCTATCCACGTATCTATACATATTGGTTAAATGCATTTGTTGTCTCTGTTTACATATTGGATAAATGCATGTCTTGTCTCTGTTTACATATGGGATAAATGCATGTCTTTTCTCCATTTACATTTGGGTTAAATGCACGTCTTGTCTCCATCTCTTAATTGGGTCTTCTTAATTTATTTGTACGGATGGCAAAGAGATGCAGGCGTTGGTACATTGTATTTTTGTCATTTAGTTCCAGACTACTATGTGACGCGGATTGCTATATGTCCTATGTGACGTGGATTGCTATATGTCCTATGTGACGTGGATTGCTATATGTCCTATGTGACGCGGATTGCTGTATGTCCTATCACTGCAAGACGGTTAACAGATCTGATAAACGCGTGATGAGCTAATGTGCCCAGAAGTGTATGCTGCACTCCCAGAATGGCGTAATGGTCCTTGGATAATGTTGCACTGGGGTGACTCCATTTGGAAACTAAACATGCATCCATAAACGCCCCCTAACACAACCATGCATGTGTTACAACCTTCGCTACAACCCTGTAGATTCACTGCGGTTACTCAAATGAAGAGGGTATGTTATGGCGGTGCTAACCGCTCATGGCTAAAGGGATTATCCATCTAGATAACATTACCAAGTACTTTAGCAAACATTACCGAGTACTTTAGCAGCCATTGACAGCATTATCCATCAAGATAACATTACCAAGTACTTTAGCAGCCATTGACAACATTATCCATCAAGATAACATTACCGAGTACTTTAGCAAACATTACCGAGTACTTTAGCAGCCATTGACAACATTATCCATCTAGATAACATTACCAAGTACTTTAGCAGCCATTGACAACATTATCCATCAAGATAACATTACCGAGTACTTTAGCAAACATTACCGAGTACTTTAGCAGCCATTGACAACATTATCGATTATGTTAACTGTTAACAGACGGTGATAACACTTATAATTTCTATAACAGACAATTATAACAATTCGATTTACTATAATAGACATTTAACACGTTCACTTACTATAACAGACAACAGTTCTACTTGTTATAACAGACAATTATAACACTACTAATTTAAAATTACCATAACAAACAATTATGACACTATTAATTAATATAACAGACAATTATAATACAATTAATTACTAAGACAGACAATTATAGCACTTCTACTAATTATAACAGACAAGTGTAACACTTCTAATTATTATAAGAGACATTATAGCATTTCTAGTTACTTGAACAGACAATTTAACACTTCTAATTAATTTCTTTAGCAAACGAGCAAACAATTAGAATTATCTAATAGCCGATAATATTTCTAAATACATAACAGAGATAATAAGATAATTAAACAAATTAACACATGGAAACATGTCTAATTAATTTAACGGAAGATAAAAAGCATTAATGATTTAATTTGACAAACAATTATAACATTACTAATGGCTTCAGAATGGGAGCAAGCTGTACAGACGCACTTCTCACACTGAGACAACTAAGTGAAAAAGCAATCGAATACAATCAAGATTTAAACACAGTATATTTATAGACCTGAAAAAGGCATTCGACAGAGTAGATAGAAACATTTGATATATCACTTTTATATTATCTAACAGTTGTCTTCTGATGTTATACATTTCTAAAGTTTCCCAATCAAAAATGCCAAAGCTCAGTAAGAACAACAGATGGAATGACTGAACCTTTTCTTCTTCTGCGTTCGTTCTCAAACTCCTGCAGATTAGCAGGATGTAGTCCGGAGAACGGAATGCGTTGTGTCACGATTTACAGCATTGCTGCGAAATCTGCGCCTTTCGACCTGACACATCCGACTTCAGTATGGCTTTGGGTCACTGATCCTATATGGGATGGGACAGCCAACTCCATCCCATAACTTCCTTAGTCGCCTTTTACAATATGCGTGTAAGGTAAACAGTGTTGCTATTCTTTGCTCCCCTTTCGGGCCACGGCAACACAAGGACAACTCAACCTTTTGAAACAAGATCTGGAGTAAAACAAGGATGTGTACTTTCACCCCTACTTTTCAACATATAGATGGACAGAATAATAAAAGAAGCTCATATCAACAAAGAGGAAAACATTGCAAATAAACCTGATGAAGAACTTAATAATGAAATCAATGAACTATTATTTGCTGATGATCAAAGTTTAATATACAAAGATGAGGAAACTTTGCAAAAGCACATCAATGCATTGTTGTTAGCATGTCAGAAGTACAACATGAAAATTAATGTAAAAAAACAGAAGTTATGAAAATTAGCAAGTCTTCAACACCAATGAATATAACAATAGATAACACTAAAGTGAAACAAGCCAAAGAATTCAAATATCTAGGAAGCATTTTTCCGAAGATGGAAGACTAGACAGAGAAAAAGAAACAAGGTGCCAGAAAGCAAACACAGTAACTTACCAACTTTCACCATTACTTCTTCATCCAAAGATCAAGATGGAAATTAAAAAACAAATAATATCTACAATTTTTATACCAACACTGTGCTACCAATGTCAAACATGGTCTTTAACAGCTTCGCAGCAAAGAAAAATCTTCACATGTGAAATGAAGTGTCCGAGGAAAGCTGCAATGGTTACCAAACTAGATAAAATAAGAAATGAAGAAATTAGGAAAAGAGTTGGTATAATATCATGTATCGAACATATTGAGAGACAGCAAGTAAAATGGTTCGGTCACCTTATGAGAATGAAGCCAAACCAAATACCAATAAGAGCATATAATACAATAATATCCGGGCGTAAAGCCAAAGGTAGACCACGAAAACGGTGGATAGAAAACATCATGATAACCTTGAACAAACATGGACTGAATGCAACCTCGGCGACACATCTGACCTTGAAACGACAGCTTAAGATACCACCCCTACACTTAACGGCAAGTGTGAATGCGATCAACAATCATTCACCTGGGGAAAAGACAATAGACTAATTACTTCCGCAAACAATAACATTTCTAATTACTTTAATAAATGTTGCTAATTACATAGTGTATAATTAAGTTGTTTTTTTTTAAGACAGCCATTAATTAGCGTAGAGAAAGAAATAATTTTGGATAATTGTAAACATTATTTGGCGAGCCAATCAGATCAATATAACGTGACAAAACAAAGGTAGATAATGTGACCTACTTGTTTGGTTGATTCCTTATTGAATATCCACAGACACAAATCGAGAGTAAGCTCCCCGCTTGGTTCTGGTGTCCTGGGTCAGCTCCGGATTGGGCACGTGTTTGCTTAGTACACCACCGAAATCCTGCTACTATCCAAAGTCTAGTGGCTTTTCCTTCCCCATGGCATCAAATTATGTCCATCTGCTGAGTCTAGGAAAATCGTCAATAGAAGATGCGTGGTCCAGCAACGCGCACGCTAATATGGTCAAAATAATAAACACGGGCTCTCATAACGCCTATTAATATCCGAAAACTTCTCAATTTACAAATCTATTGTTAGTCTTCAAGTGGCGGGTTGTGTCCATACTGGTGTGACCCAGACATAACTCACGAGTAATCCCGTTTCTCACGAGACGTTCACTTTTAGCAAGTACGATGAGTCATATGGGCAGCTATCTCTATAAATATTAGCGGCTCATTACAGCATTTAATAGGAAGTTCTTGTTTGGCTGAACAAATCTTTAGCGAAGGTTCTGTCAATATGTCCAGATATGACGTGTTTTGTGATCCAAAAAATATACAATTTGGCTCTGCATTTAGATCACTTGAGTTGACAGAAAAGATACATAAATTGCTCGGACACTGAACGGTGTTTAAAAATCTATAGTACTTGTTAGAAACCTTGGACTCGAAAATGGCAAAATGTTCTTCCATGGAAGATCAAGTGTGGTCCTATGATTAATTGTTCAATGTTGATAATACGGAGGGGGTTACCCAGTGTCAATATAGCAGGTGGTTGGGTGGCCAGACCTTTGTTGATATTTCCCGTGTGAAAACAAAGAATGAACATCACAAGCAAAATAGTTCAGAGATCGGTTGCTGGAGTCAAGTGAAACTAGGGCAGTTCACGTCCATATGTTCCTCGTTCTGTTAACTATTTCTGTGGCAAGAGAAGATCAAATGAAAAAAAACGTTATGGGTTTCTACAGAACACACAAGATATTTATGAATGTTCTAAAGAACATACAATATATGTATGATTGTTCTACAGAACACACAAGATATTTCTGAATGTTCTAAAGAGCATACAATATATGTATGATTGTTCTACAGAACACAAGATATTTCAGAATGTTCTAAAGAGCATACAATATATGTATGATTGCTCTACAGAACACACAAGATATTTCTGAATGTTCTAAAGAGCATACAATATATGTATGATTGTTCTACAGAACACACAAGATATTTCTGAATGTTCTAAAGAGCATACAATATATGTATGATTGTTCTACAGAACACACAAGATATTTATGAATGTTCTAAAGAACATACAATATATGTATGATTGTTCTACAGAACACACAAGATATTTATGAATGTTCTAAAGAGCATACAATATATGTATGATTGTTCTACAGAACACACAAGATATTTATGAATGTTCTAAAGAGCATACAATATATGTATGATTGCTCTACAGAACACACAAGATATTTATGAATGTTCTAAAGAACATACAATATGATGATGATGATGTTCGTCCGTCGTGATCGACGATGACCAAAAACTCAACCATAATAATAATAACAATAAATAATAAAATAATAAAGTTAATAGTGCGTTTTTAAATGACTAGCAAGTCCAATGCGCGCACAAAATGTTCTTTTACAGAATTGACAACAATAGAATGTATCTGTGTGAGGTTGAGATGTTTTTTCTTTTCTACGTGTCCGCTTCTGTCTTGCAGTTTCTTGTCTGAATTCTTCTGCCGCTAGTGCTCCCGTTCTAATGCTGTAACGCCAAGCCGTTCTATCCTGAGCGAGGCTCTCCCAAGCACCTACGTCAATGTTAAGATGTTTCAAGGATGACTTGAGCGTGTCTTTGAAACGCTTTTTCTGTCCACCAGCTTTTCGAAATCCTGCCTTGAGTTCTCCATAATATATTTGTTTTGGCAATCGCGAGTTCTCCATGCGCACAAGATGGCCTGCCCAGCGTGCCTGCGCCTTCATAAGTATTGTGTGGATGCTTATTGAGGTTGATTTTTCCAAGACCTCGTAGTCTGGTACTTTGTCCCACCAATGGATGTTTAGTAATTTACGTAGGCAGGTAAGATGGAAATGATTTAACTTTCTTGCATGTCTAGCATACACTGTCCACGTTTCGCAGGCGTATAGTAAGGTTGGTATAACAGCAGCATGATATACTTGTAGTTTGGTGGTTGTTCTTATACCTCTTCTGTCCCATACATTTTTGCGTAATCCGCCAAATACAGCACTAGCTTTTGCCAGTCTCTTGTTAACTTCCACATCAATGTTGACATCGCGAGAGAGAGTGCTTCCAAGGTAAGTAAAATTGTCGACTACCTGCAGTTTTTCCTTATTGACGATGATGGAAGTAGCAGTATGTTGGCTATTTGATGTTGCTTGGTGCATGACTTCTGTTTTTTTGGTGTTAATAGTGAGACCAAAGTTGTTGCAGGCCTTTGAGAAGCGGTCTATGGTGCTCTGCCATATATGTATGATTGTTCTACAGAACACACAAGATATTTATGAATGTTCTAAAGAACATACAATATATGTATGATTGTTCTACAGAACACACAAGATATTTATGAATGTTCTAAAGAGCATACAATATATGTATGATTGTTCTACAGAACACACAAGATATTTATGAATGTTCTAAAGAACATACAATATATGTATGATTGTTCTACAGATAAAACGTGATAAAATTATCGCTGTTCTTCAAAACATAAAACATATGTATCAGTGTTCTACAGAACATGCACTACATGTATCAATGATCTACAAAACAATCATGATGTTTATCATTGTTCTCCAGAACACACAAGATGCAAATATGTATTATTTATTGAACATATGTATTAGATATGCAATAATACATTTACAAGTACTTTAACGGACGGAATAAAATTATAATTACTTAATATACGATAATAATTCTATTTAACAAACGGTGATAATAAGATAAATAATAAAATTAACAAACAATAACAAGTTTAATTAGTTTAACGGAAAAAAATAACAAGTATGATAAAATTAGCAAACAATTATAACATTAATAATTACTTTAACAGACGAAGACAATTATAACATTGTTAATTATATAAAAATTCTTCCTGTACACGTCGTGGCGACAGCTTTGGCACAGTGCCCATTATTTCACCGCTTTAAAAAACTCCCTGCACTCGTTAACAGTCAAACATGCAGTAACACAAATTAATTATATAATTTATAATTAAGTTTATATTTAAGATAAATGAGAGCCAATAATTATCGTAGGGAAAGGAATAATATTGGATAATTGTAAACATTATTTGGCGAGCCAATCAGATCAATATAACGAGACATAACAAAGGTAGATAATGTGACCTACTTGTTTGACTGATTCCTTATTGAATATCCACAGACAAATTGAGAGTAAGCTCCCCGCTTGGTTCTGGTGTCCTGGGTCAGCTACGGTTTGAGTACACGTTCCTTAGTACACCACCGAAATCCTACTACTATCCAAAGTCTAGTGGCTTTTCTTTCCCCATGTCATCAACTTGTGTCCATCTGCTGACTAGGAAAATCTTCAACAGCAGATGTGTGGTCCAACGGCACGCGCATTTAAACTGACCAATATAATGAATACTCACTTTCATAAAGCTTTATTAATGTCCGAAATCGTAGAGACTTCTCAATTTACAGATCTATTGTTAGACTTCAAGTGGCGGGTTGTGTTCATACTGGTGTGACCTAGACGTAACTCACGAGTATTCCCATTTCCAAATAGTTACCATGAACCGTGCGTGAACAGTCACTGAAATCTTACGATACGTTCACTTTTAGCAAGTACGATGAGTCATATGGGCAGCTATCTCTATAAATATTAGCGGCTCATTACAGCATTTAATAGGAAGTTCTTGTTTGGCTGAACAAATCTTTAGCGAAGCTTCTGTCAATCTGTCCAGATATGAAGCGATATGTGATCCAAGAAATATAAATTTGGCTCTGCATTTAGATCACTTGAGTTGACAGAATAGATACATAAATTACTCGGACACTGAACGCTCTCTAAAAATCTATAGTATTTGTTAGAAACCTTGGACTTGAAAATGACAAAATGTTCTTCCGTCGAAGATCAAGTGTGGTCCTAGGATTAATTGTTCAATGTTAACAATACGGAAAGTAACGCAGTGTCAATATATCAGGTGGTTGGGATGCCAGCCCTCTGGTGATATTTCTAGGGTGAAATCAAAGAACTGAACACAAACAAGAGAGTTCTTATATTGGTTGCTTAAGTCAAGTGAAACTAGGGCAGTTCACGTCCATAATATGTTCCTCGTGATGTTAACCATTTCTGTGACAAGAGAAAAAGAACAAAAGTTATAACTTTTCACAGAACATACAAGATATTTATCGGTATTCTACAGAACAAACACTGCGTGTATCAGTGTTCTACAGAACAAACCCTGTAAAATTATCAGTGTTCTATGGACCATAAAATATATCAATCACTTTTCTACAGAACACACCAGATATGTAATAGTGTTTTATAGAACATATAACATAAAAGTATGGTTGTTCTATAGAACTTTTTAGATATGTAATAGTATATTTACAAGTACTTTAGTGGAGTAAAAACAAAAGTAAAAGTTGCTTTTGATTCTCCAGTGTGCTATCACTGTTTACATTTTTAACTAGCCGATGTCACGAATTTCCTTTAACACTAATGAAATTAATGGCTGCCGTGACATCGCATCCGGTCAGTCATTGAGTTCAAACCTAGACACAGACGAACTTAGCGTAATCTGTTTATTTTCCAATTTACATATGTTTAAAAATGTTCCAATGATTTGTACTGTGCGCTCCACACGGAGTGAGATGCGCGCACTCATTAGAAATATTATTTCTAATTCTAACCGTACTCTAAGTACTTATCCATAAGCTTCCCAAATCACACAACAGAGGTTAGGAAATACCTTGAAACTAGAGCAAAGGTCACAACGAAGAATTAAAAGCAACCTGCGCCAAAACAAAATTATAATTACTTTAATAGATGATAACATTTCTAATTACCTAACGGCGATAATAAGATAAAAAATGAAATTAACAAATGATAAAATGTCTAATTACTTTAACGGAAGATTATAACATGTTTATTTACTTTAATAAATAATTATATAATTTATTAATTAAGTTTTTTGTTTAAATGAGAAGCATTAAATAGCGTAGGAAAGAAATAATATCGGATAATTTTCAATATTATTTGGCGAGCCAATCAGATCAATATAGTGAGACCAATCAAAGGTAGATAATATGACCTACTTGTTTGGTTGATTCCTTATTGAATATCCACAGACACAAATTGAGAGTAAGCTCCCCGCCTGGTTCTGGTGTTCTGGGTCAGCTACGGTTTGAGTACACGTTCCTTAGTACACCACCGAAATCCTACTACTATCCAAAGTCTAGTGGCTTTTCCTTCCCCATGTCATCACCGTGTGTCCATCTGCTGCCTCTAGGAAAATCTTCAACAGCAGATTGTGGTCCAGCAGCACGCGCACGTTAAAATAGCCAATAGAACGAACAGGCGCTCTCATAAAGCTTTATTAATGTCTGAATTCGTAGCGACTTCTCAATTTACAAATATATTGTTAGACTTCAAGTGGTGGGTTGTGTCCATACTTGTGTGACCCAGACGTAACTCACGAGTATTCCCGTTTCCAAATAGTTACCATGAACCGTGCGTGAACGATCACTGAAATCTCTCAAGACGTTTTCTTTTAGCAAGTATGATGGGCCATATGGGCAGCTATCTCTATAAATGTTTGCGGCTCATTACAGCATTTAATAGGAAGTTCTTGTTTGGCTGAACAAATCTCCAGGGAATCTTCTGTCAATAACCTTATAGTTATGAAGTGATATGTGATCCAAGAAATATACAATTTGGTTCTGCATTTAGATCACTCGAGTTGACAGAAAAGATAAATAAATTGCTCGGACACTGAACGTTCTTTAAAAATCTATAGTACTTGTTAGAAACCTAGGACTCGAAAATGGCAAAATGTTCTTCCATGGAAGATCAAGTGTGGTCCTAGGATTAATTGTTCAATGTTGATAATACGGGGGGGGGGGGAGTGACGCAGTGTCAATATAGCAGGTGGTTGTGTAACCAGCCCTCTGGTGATATTTCCCGAGTGAAAAAAGCACTGAACATCACAAACAAGAGAGATCCTTTATCAGTTGCTGAAGTCAAGTAAAACTAGGGCAGTTCGCATCTATAATATGTTCTTCCTGATTTTAATCATTTCTGTATCAAGAGAAGAGAAAAAAGACAGGTTATGGGTTTCTGCCGAATATACGAGATATGTATCAGAGTTCTACAGAACAAACAATATATGTATCAGAGTTCTACAGAACAAACAATATATGTATCAGAGTTCTACAGAACAAACAATATATGTATCAATGCTCTACAGAACAAACAATATAGGCATCAGTGTTCAACAAAACAAATAAGATGTTTATCATTGTTCCATAGAACACACAAGATATGTAATAGTTTTCTATAGAAAGTATAAGATACAAGTATATATGATATGTAACATTGTTCTATAAACACCCATATTTGTATCTTATGTGATCTATGGAACACTATTACATATCTGATATGTTCTGTAGTACAGTAATATACATACATCTTTTTTGTTTTGTAGAACAATGATACATATATTGAATGTTCTATAGAACACTGATTTTATCGCTTTTTATATGTAGAGGACTAAACATGTATTGTTTGTTGTGTAGAACACACACACACATTATATATATATATATATAAATCGGATGTGCTAGGCCTACAAGGCGCATAACGGTGGCACAACGTAATCACGCTCCCGGCGGAAATTCCACTGATATCCGTTATGGTTACAATGGAGCGAACGAAAAACAAACAAACAAACATATATATATATATGGTATATTCTATAGAACACAGACATATCTTGTATACTCTGTAGAAACCCACAACGTTTTCCCCTTTTACTCTTCTCTTGCCACATAAATGGTTAACATCAGGAAGAACATATTATGGATGTGAACTGCCCTAGTTTCACTTTACTAAAGTCAACGATATAGGAACTTTCTTGTTTGTGATGTTCAGTGCTTTGTTTTCACACGGGAAATATTACCAGAGGGTTGGCTACCCATCCACCTGCTATATTGACAATATAGTGAGTCACTCACCCCTTTTTGTTAACGTTAAACAATTAATCCTAGGACCACACTTGATATTCCATGGAAGAACATTTTGCCATTTTCGAGTCCACGGTTTCTAACAAGTACTATATATTTTTAAAGATCGTTCAGTGTCCGAGCAATTAATGTTTCTATTCTGTCAACTCGAGTGATCTAAATGCAGAGCCAAATTATATATTTCTTGGATCACATATCACTTCATATCTGGACAGATTGACAGAACCTTCGCTAAAGATTTGTTCAGCTAAACAGGAACTTCCTATTAAATGCTGTAATGAGCCGCTAATATTTATAGAGATAGCTGCCCATATGACTCATCGTACTTGCTAAAAGTGAACGTATCGTGAGATTTTAGTGACTGTTCACGCACGGTTCATGGTAACTATTTGGAAACGGGAATACGCGTGAGTTACGTCTAGGTCACACCAGTATGAACACAACCCGCGACTTGAAGCCTAACAATAGATTTGTAAATTGTAAGTCGCTAGGATTTCGGATATTAATAAGATTTATGACGGCGAGTGTTTATTATTTTGACCATTTTGAACTGCGCGCTGTTGGACCACGCATTTTCTATTGGTTGATGCCATGGGGAAGGAAAAGCCACTAGACTTTGGAACGTAATAGACTTTCGGTGGTGTACTAAGCAAACGTGTGCCCAATCGGGAGCTGACCCAGGACATCAGAACCAAGCTGGGAGCTTACTCTCAATTTGTGTAGGTGAATATTCAATAAGGAATCAACCAAACAAGTAGGTCACATTATCTACCTTTGTTTTGTCTTGCTATATTTATCTGATTGGCTCGTCAAATAATGTTTACCAGAAGACACAAAATTAGAAACGATGTCATAAGAGAAAGAGTGGGTGTCATATCAATTCTACAATACATACAAAACCAACAGATACAATGGTTTGGTCATCTGGAAATAATGCCGTGTGATTCATTAGTTTATAAAGCATATATGAAGAGAAGAGAAGCAGAAAGATGAGCCAATGGTAGACCTAGAGTACGCTGGATCGACAACATCAAAGAGACATTACACGAACACCAAATAACATTATCTGAAGCTGCCAGAAAAGCGAGAACAAGAACTTTGTTATCTCCCTCGACACCCGTAAAGGGTAAAAGAGGAAAGAATAATAATAATGTTTACAATTATCCTATATTATTCCTTTCTTGCAATAATTAATGGATCTCATTTTAAAAAATACAAACTTAATTATAAACTTTATAATTACCAACATTTATTGGAGTAATTAAAATGTTATAATCGTCTGTTAAAGTCATTAGAAATATTATCGTCTTGAAGTAATTAGTAATGTTTTAATTGTTAATTTACATCAGTAATGCTATCGTCTTCCGTTATATTAATTAGACATGTTATTATTTGTTAATTTATTTATGTATCTTATAATCGTGGTTAGGTAATTAGAAATAGTATCGACTATTAAGTAATTATAATTTTTGTTTCGTCCGCTAAAGTACTTGCAAATGTTATGGTCTGTTAAAGTAATTAAAAGTATTATAGTTGTCTGTTCAAGTAATTAGAATTGTTGTAAATTTCTCTTATAATAATTAGAAGTTTTACAATTGTCTGTTTTATTAATTAGAAGTGTTACAGTTGTCTGTTATATTAATTAGAAGTGTTACAGATGTCTGTTATATTAATTAGAAGTGTTACAATTGTCTGTTATATTAATTAGAAGTGTTACAGTTGTCTGTTATATAAATTAAAAGTGGTATAATTGGCTGTAATAGTAAGTAGAAGTTCTATAATTGTCTGTTTAAGTAATTAGCAGTGTCATAATTGTCTGTTATAGTAATTTCGAATTAGTAGTGTTATAATTGTATGTTATAGTAAGCAGAAGTGTTATAATGGTCTATTATAGTATGTAGAAGTGTTATAGTTAAATTATTATCTCTTGTTAGTAATTTTAAAATCTTTTACGAAATCAGTAATTTTATCGTCTGCTAAAGTTATAAGTAATATTTAATGTTTGTATCGTCTCCACCACAGTAATATGTAATTTTTTTTACAGTCTGTTAAATTAATGAGCCAATTTTGGCATGAACTATGACAGTACTCAGGAATGTTCTTACAGTCTGTTAAAATAATCGGAAATGTTGTCACAGTCCGCTACAGTAATCAATAATGACGCAACCATCTGTTAAAGTAATCGATAATGTTGTCACCCTCATTTAAAGTAATCAATAATGTTCACATTGTCTGCTAAAGTAATCGGTAATATCACCATCGTCTGCTCTTATAGTAATGCTTAACGTTATCACCGTCTGTTAACAGTTAACATTATCGATAATGTTGTCAATGGTTGCTAAAGTAATCGGTAATGTTATCTAGCTGGACACTTTTGTGTTTGGTGCCGCTATGTTCTGTTTATTTATCAGATATAACTCTAGTTTTCCTACAGTCCATACTTCTTATTATCTACTGCGTTAGTTGTCAAACTCCTATAGACTACCATTGTGTAATCTGAGAACGGAATGCGTTGTATTCTGGTTTGTAGCTTGACTGCGATATATGCGCTTTGTAGCCGGACACATCCGACTTCAGAATAAGATTTGAGATACTTTAACCTATGTGAAAAAACAGTCACCTGCACCCTCTTCCCTCCACCCAACCAGATTAGTTGTTGTACTTGGACATGCATTCCAGGTCACAGTGTTTCTAGTCGTTGCTACACTTTCGGCAATAATTGGACATTTCTCAAATTTACTTCTTTTTCAATATTGTGCTGTTATATTATAATATAATATACTAATATACTCTACTGTAAGCTAAACTAAACTAAACTAAACTATGAGAAACTAAACTATGAGAAACTAAACTATGAGAAACTAAACTATGAGAAACTAAACTATGAGAAACTAAACTAAACTATGAGAAACTAAACTATGAGAAACTAAACTAAACTATGAGAAACTAAACTATGAGAAACTAAACTAAACTATGAGAAACTAAACTAAACTATGAGAAACTAAACTAAACTATGAGAAACTAAACTATGAGAAACTAAACTATGAGAATCTAAACTATGAGAAACTAAACTATGAGAAACTAAACTAAACTATGAGAAACTAAACTATGAGAAACTAAACTAAACTATGAGAAACTAAACTAAACTAATCTATGAGAAACTAAACTAAACTAATCTATGAGAAACTAAACTAAACTATGAGAAACTATACTAAACTATGAGAAACTATAAGAAACTAAGAGAAACTATACTAAACTATACTAAACTATATTAAACAATGAGAAACAATGAGAAACTATACCATGAGATACTATACCATGAGATACTATACCATGAGATACTATACTATACTACTGTAAGCTGAACTAAACTATTAGAAACTATACTATACTATAATATATTAAACTACTGTAAGATTTGGTAAGCTATGAAAAGCTATACTAACTATATAATACATTACTACTGTAAGCTAAACCACGCTATGAAAAGCTATACCATATTACTGACAAATATACGTAATTAATATGTACTATAATACTGTAAACGAAACTATACTATACAATGATATTCTGTAATATGATATTCATGATATTCTATACGATGCTATGCTATCTCGTAGTTCTCTACCTTTTCAAGCAAGTATAACATATACTATATACTATGAGTAACATAGCATATAATACTTGTGTATAGTATAGAATAGCACAGCTTAGTATAGTATAGAATCCTTCACAGTACTACTGTATAGTTTAATTAAGTTTACAGTATTATTGTAATGCTATTCATGGTTTAGTTAGTTTATCTTACAGTAATTGAATATATTATAGTATAGTATAACATAGCACAGCATAATATATTATAGTTTAGTTTACTTTAAATAAGTATAATACAGTTTAGTTTAGGTTTTCTTACAGTATTATCGTATAGTAAGTTATAGTATAGTAAGTTTAGTTAGTTTAGTTTAGTTTAGATTATAATAGTATCGTTTAGTTTAGTTTAGTGTACAGTAGTGTATTTCATTTTAGTTTAGTCTCCTGAATTGACTTTGAAACACTCTGGATAATCCCATAGAAGCTCGGCATGTCCGAGTAAATAATAAACAGTATATATGTGGATTGTTCCAATTACAAATTACACAATAACAGATTACACAATTGAAGATTACACAATTGAAGATTACACAATTGAATATTACACAATTGAATATTACACAATTGAAGATTACACAATTACAGATTACACAATTACTGAGTACACAATTACACAATTACAGATTATATAATTAAAGATTATACAATTACAAATTAAACAATTACAGATTACACAATTACTGATTACACAATTACAAATTACATTCTATATTGCACAATTACATATTACACATTTATATGTTGCACATTTGCAGGTTGCACAATTGCAGGTTGCACAATTACAGATTACACAAAGTACTTTGTTTTGCAAGACTTATAAGTCAAGTTCTTTCATATGTTCATTGTCCATCCATGTAACACCCTATAAGTCAAGTTTTTTTCATATGTGCACTTCTTGTCCATTTAACTCCATAGAATTCAAGTCTTTCATGTGTTCATTTTCCCTCCATGTATCACCCTATATGTCAAGTCTTTCATGTGTTCATTTTCCGTCCATGTAACACCCTATATGTCAAGTCTTTCATGTGTTCATTTTCCCTCCATGTATCACCCTATATGTCAAGTCTTTCATGTGTTCATTTTCCCTCCATGTATCACCCTATATGTCAAGTCTTTCATGTGTTCATTTTCCGTCCATGTAACACCCTATATGTCAAGTCTTTCATGTGTTCATTTTCCCTCCATGTATTACCCTATATGTCAAGTCTTTCATGTGTTCATTTTCCCTCCATGTATCACCCTATATGTCAAGTCTTTCATGTGTTCATTTTCCCTCCATGTATCACCCTAAAGATCAACTTCTTTCATATGCACATTTCCAAATAATACACTACCTGTTCTCCCAGTTTTCATCATTCCCATCAAATGAATATTATCGCTCCAAATCTTCTCTATCCTTCTTCCTTTGCATTTGGTGAGTCATCGTCTCCCGCCCGTGCACCCACAAGGTGGAGATCGAGATGATAATGTCAACATTTGACAGGGAGCGTCCATGTCATCATGAGCAATAGCATTACAATCATAGATTGTAGATATCCACAAACTATCACTCACATTCATCTCACAATTCAGCTGCCCATGTCTTTGCATGTATGAATCGTAAATGAATGTGACCAGTCATCGTTCTGACCACTGTTTCAAATTTCTAGCTAGTTTTTGTGCCGGTCAATATGAACATATTGTATATGATGAATAGTTTTGGGGGTGGGGGTGGGTGGGGGAGTGGGAGTGTTTAAGAATGATTGAGTATGAGATCATGCCTCTCTGTAATAAATGCATATGACATATATGTCATAAATACAGAATGTCACACAGATGACATACATACAAGATGTCATACGTAAATAGATATTGTCACATAGAAACCATAAATACATAATGTCAAAAAGAACACAATGTATAAATACACAATGCCATATAGATGTCATAAATACACAATGCCACATAGATGTCATAAATACACAATGCCACATAGATGACATAAGTACATGTCACTATATATATGTTACACATAAATACATTCCCACAAAACTATTTAATGTCACACATAAGGACATGACACACATAAATATATAAATACACGTCACGCATAAATATATGTCACACGTACAGACATGTCACACATAATTATATATCACACATAATTGCACGTCACACATGCATTCACGTCACACATCAATACATAAAGGTCACCCATAAATACATGTCACACATAATCTCATAATGCCACACATAAATACACGTCACACATAAATACACACCACACAGAAATACATGTCACACATAATCTCATAATGCCACACATAAATAAACGTCACACATAAATACACGCCACACATAAATAAACGTCACACATAAATACACGCCACACATAAATACACGTCACACATAAATACACGTCACACATAAATACACGTCACACAGTTATACACGCCACACATAAATAGATGTCGGACATAATGTCATATAGATGCCACACCAGTGGCTATAGAGAATGGCGGAGATGTACTCACGGGAAAAAAGGCTGCAAATCACTTTATACAGCATTACCAAAGTACTGCCTGCCATATAGTCGATGAAAACAGCTGTAGAGAAGTAAGAACAGAACTACGGAAGATCGAAAAAGAGATCAGCAGAGATAAGCAAGATGTCATGAATATGACATTCACGACCAATGAACTAAATGAAGAACTTGCAGTATTAAAACTTAGGAAATCACCTAGACCAGACGACACACCAAACGAACTGCTAATTCACACCGGACCACCAACAAAATAGTAACTAATCAATTGTTTGGATAGAGGTCTACTGCCACTTGCGGAAAACAGCCATAATGATACCGATTCACAAGAAAGGAAAACCAAAGAAAACAAAAATAAGGTAGACAGCTATCGACCAGTAAGTCTGACCAGCTGTTTGTGCAGACTGATGGAACGTCTAGTAAACAAAAGAATGATGTGGCTCCTAGAAAAAAATATCCTGCTAAATCAGCAAGCTGGTTTAAGAAAGTGTAGCTCAACTGAAGACCAGATCACACTAATTGCCCAGGAAGTAGAGAATGTTTTTCAGGGGAAAAAAGCAGACATCAGTGGTGTGGGTAGAATAAAAAAAACCTTTGTGTGTGGGAAGATGGACTCCTCCTTAATCTAAAACAAACCAAAGTGACATGGCGCATGTATTGCTGGATAAAACACTAACTGCACAAACGAAAGCAGCAGTGAAGCTTGAAATGAAGCACAGCAGAAAGAAATTATTCAAGCATGGAGTACCACAGGGAGGTGTTCTATCCCTCACTCTATTCCTTATATTCATGAACGACATCGACCAAATCCTCTCGCGTAAAGTAAACGCTGCAATGTATGCAGATGATCTGGCGATATGGTGCAGTGAAGAGAGTGTAGGCAGAATAAAAATAAGGTTACAGGAAACTATGGACAATTTGGCTAAGTGGACAGACCTATGGGTCATGTCTATCAATGCCCAAAAAAACTACCTATTCCATCTTCAGCATGTCCACCAAACCACAAAAAATCCAACTAACCGTAAATGGTCAAAAATTGCCTAAAGATGAGACATCCACATACCTTGGAGTCACTTTTGATCCAAGACGTACATGGAAACAACACATAGACAAGTGCCATAAGGTATAATGAGGACAGCACTCTTTAAAAAATTGGCTGGAAAAGATTGGGGAGCACATGGGAAAATTCTAAGTAGATCATATACAGGATACGTAAGACCAGCTTTGGAATATGAAATGTCAGCATAGGGCACTGAGGCCATGGGGCACTGAGGCCATGGGGCACTGAGGCCACGAGTAACAATAAAAATATCTCAAAGATACAAAACCGCAATCTCAGAATTAAAACTGGAGGTATGAATACTACCCCAATCACAGAAATAGAAATATGCACAGGTTTGCCATCAGTGGAAGATTGAAGAAATGAAAAAAATCTTCACACTGTATGCAAAGTTCAAATGTTTGGAGAGCCATCAAATGAACCAAATACTAAGCAGACTTGCAAAAGAGTGAGTCAAATGAGGTAGCTTCCTAAACTACGCTAAACAGTTTCAGAAATCACTCACGGATAAGATGATCAAGTCAATAAGAAAGCCACAAACACCAACACAAGATGACTATCACATTATGAACAGATCAGAACAAGTTATAATTCTACGTCTCAGAATAGGACACAACCGACTCCGCTGTCACATGTATACAAAGTTCAAGATTGGCAACACTGCCATGTGTACATGTGGACAGGCTTCACAGAGTGCCAAACATATACTTCAAGAGTGTTCTGAGCATGAAACGCTGATGCAGACATATTGGGCAGAGGAAACAACACTGGAATCAAAGCTCTATGGGCCACTGTATGAACTACAAAAGAGAGTGAGTTTTATTAAGGAGACAGAATTACAGATATAGACATGTTTCAAGTGAACGAAAGAAGAAAAACAACTCACAGATACAGATCAACAAAACCTGAAACCACTAAACACCTTTAACACACATCCAACCTGGGACAGGAACAACTTTCCAAAGAGTTATGGACAATATACCAAGCATTATTTCGAAAACAGAAACTACTATACAAGTACTAAAGGAGACAACTAAGAATCACACACAGAAAGCATACCCAAAAGATATATGGACACATGTATATACAGATGGATCAGCGAAAGAGACAGTATTAGATGGAGGATCAGGAATATATATAGTAACACCAGATGGAAAAGAAATAGAAAAATCCATACCCACAGGCAAACATTCCACAAATTTCAAAGCAGAAATGGAAGCCATAATAGAGGCAGCCAAAATGCTCATAAATTGCTTGCCGAGTCACAACAGTCATGCAGTATTTCTAACTGATGCAAAGTCAGTATTGCAGGCATTGAAAGATCCAAAGAACATGAGCATGAATGGACTTATGGTCTGCCTACTACACCTCAGCAGTACTACCAAAGAAACAGTACTCCAGTGGATCTCTGGTCATTGTGGCAAATTTGGAAATGAAAAAGCTGATCTCCTGGCAAGAAAAGGTGGGATCACTAGAACAAATAGAAAGTGATAATACGTACTATAAATGTAAGACTATGATAAAAGCAGAATATAAGAAAAAGTGGAAGCAGATGCACCCAACTGCAGATCCAAATGAAACCTACCATCAAATGTCACGAAAGGAACAAACCATCATCTTCAGACTATGAACTGGCCACATCAGACTGAAAATCCACATGTTCCGAAAGCTGAATCAACTCTACCAAGAAAAGAGGGAGAAAATATGGCCTACTGAGACGGCACTACTTCCAGACTTGAGGGGTTCCATGGATGACCTGAAGCGAATCACACAATTCATTGATGTTATTGGCACTGTAACCTGATATCTGACTGAAGCTATTGCCGCTGTAACCTGATATCTGACTGAAGCTATTGCCGCTGTAACCTGATATCTGACTGAATCTATTGGCGCTGTAACCTGATATCTGACAATCTATTGGCACTGTAACCTGATATCTGACAATCTATTGGCACTGTAACCTGATATCTGACTGAAGCTATTGGCACTGTAACCTGATATCTGACTGAAGCTATGGCCGATGTAACCTGATATATGACTGAAGCTATTGCCGTTGTAACCTGATATCTGACTGAAGCTATTGGCGCTGTAACCTGATATCTGATTGAAGCTATTGGCGCTGTAACCTGATATCTGACTGAAGCTATTGCCGCTGTAACCTGATATCAGACTGAAGCTATTGGCGCTGTAACCTGATATCAGACTGAAGCTATTGCCGCTGTAACCTGATATCTGACTGAAGCTATTGGCGCTGTAACCTGATATCAGACTGAAGCTATTGGCGCTGTAACCTGATATCTGACTGAAGAACGATAAAAAAGAAGAACATTATAGATGCCATAACACATAAAGGCACACATAACACATAAAGGCACACATAACACATAAAGGCACACATAACACATAAAGGCACACATAACACATAAAGGCACACATAACACATAAAGGCACACATAACACATAAAGGCACACATAAATACATATTGCCACATAAATGCCAGACAAACATACGATCTTAATTATACATAATTATCTTTGTTATTTTAATCATTGTCTTTTATACATTAATTATTATCTTTTTTACATTTATCATTGCATCTGTCACATTCATCAGTGTTTCTGTCACATTTATCATTACATCTGTCACATTCATCAGTGTTTCTGTCACATTCGTCAGTTTTACTGTTATATTAATCATTGCATCTGTCATTAATCATTACACTACATCAGTGTTTCTTTTCTGTCACATTAATCATTGTCTCTATCATTGTAAAGTGTCAGTCTAAGTTATTTCGCTTGTATTTCTCGATCAAGGATGTCTTCTTCAAAGTCATAAATCTGATTGTACAGTTAAATATCTTTAACCCATACATGCTCGTTCTACCCTCATTTAGGTCGATAATATACTATGGTGTTTGATATTGAATATTATTGTAAAACGTTATTGGAGGAGGCGATAGAAGGCAGAGCAGGCGGAGGCCGACCAAGACGTTGTTGGACACGAGATATTCAGGAAAGCATGCAAATGTAGCTGAAGGAAGCGGGACACCTTGCCAGAGACCGCGGGGAATTTCAGAATATTGATATGAAAGCAAACGTTTTAGAAAGAATACGTCACATGACACACTATTCTATAATTAGCTCCGTTATATTGCAGTGGGAATAAATAGGAAAATAAATAAGAGACTACTGAAGCTAGGTCTGCAGATAAGAGAGGTGTGTAGATAAGTGAGGTGTGTACATAAGTGAGGTGTGTACATAAGTGAGGTGTGTACATAAGTAAGGTGTGTACATAAGTGAGGTGTGTACATAAGTGAGGTGTGTAGATAAGTGAGGTATGTAGATAAATTAGGTATGTAGATAAATGAGGTATGTAGATAAATGAGGTATGTAGATAAATGAGGTCCATAGATAAATGAGGTATGTAGATAAATGAGGTATGTAGATAAATGAGGTATGTAGATAAATAAGGTATGTAGATAAATGAGGTATGTAGATAAATGAGGTATGTAGATAAATGAGGTATGTAGATAAATGAGGTCCGTAGATAAATGAGGTCCGTAGATAAATGAGGTATGTAGATAAATGAGGTATGTAGATATATGAGGTATGTAGATAAATGAGGTATGTAGATAAATGAGGTATGTAGATAAATGAGGTATATAGATAAATGACGTCCGTAGATAAATGAGGTCCGTAGATAAATGAGGTATGTAGATAAATGAGGTATGTAGATAAATGAGGTATGTAGATAAATGAGGTATGTAGATAAATGAGGTATGTAGATAAATGAGGTATGTAGATAAAAGAGGTATGTAGATAAAAGAGGTTCGTAATGTCCAAACTCCCACAATAAACTCAATAAAAATGGAAGGATAAACATTGAATTTACATAAATAATTAAAAAAAATAATAATAGTAGGGGAATTCATTATGGACAAGAATGACATATTGTCATACACAAATCTGTACATGAACATTTTCTAAATAAAGACAGTAAAATATATAATATTGTGACTTCATGAATTTGGAAATATCCAGGGGCGAGTAAACAGTTATTGAAAGGACTTTCAAGGAGTGCATATTCAGCGATATATGAGAACCATTAGGCATGCATACTCTTCGTCGTGGGTTCACCCACAACGTATAGGTTAGAAATCACGCCCAAATGACAACCCACAATTCCGAGTCGTAATTTCTCGCCTGATATGATTGTATCTCCAGTGGATCCATAATGCATCAACGCGAATTCATAAAACTATAAAACTAAAAATTTTGTAAACAACACACCCCTCCCCCTTCCTATTTTTGCAGTGGTTTTCGAATAAGAACTACATCTAAATAAAAGTGGGAATAGTTTTCTTACTTAAATCACATTGCCCGTATAAGCATATAACCAAATGAGATCAGGATACAAAGCCAGAGGAAGACCACGGAAAAGATGGATAGAAAACGTCACGAACATCCTGTACAGACACGGTCATATCACAGCCGAGGCCACACATCTGGCTTTAGAACGCAAGCTCGAGCTCCAGTCACCCCTACGCTTAACGGCAAGAGTGGATCACAAACTACCTGGGGAAAGACATAGGCAATAGACCAAATTGTTTTCTCCTTTAAGCAAATTCCCATCTTTGACCGTGACCCTAACGAATACAATGTATGACCGCATGTAGTACTTTGCCCGCATATTCTATATACCTTTTAGCATCCTCTGGAGCACAGGTTCTCAAGAAACCTCTTCAGTTTTGTTCTTGTCTTCCATCTCTGTCCACGTTGTGCGGGTCAATTGATAAATTAGTAGCTTATCCTTCTTTCGTTATAGCTTATCCTATTCAGGACGTCGTATTAACCGAAAATTTGATGGCTGTGAGAGGAGCGCAGTAGTCTAGTTGATAGTGAGCTTGCTTATTGTCATTGGACTACAGCTTGCCAGGTTAGAAATCACGCCCAAATGACAACCCACAATTCCGAGTCGTAATTTCTCGCCTGATATGATTGTATCTCCAGTGGATCCAACTGTAAATTGGTACCTAACGCATGAGTTAGGGAAGGTAAACACAGCAAGGAAGGGACTGGTCACCCTACCAAATAGTTGCTGCGGTTCAGTACATGACGTGTTTTCTTTATCCTCCACGGCAGGTGAGCCTTGGGACACACCCTTACCTTTTGCGGCTGCAGTTATTTCGTATGTAATATAAAAAAGGGTTGCCATTGCCTTGTAAACGACCCGGAAGCAAAATTTCCTACTGCTGGTATCGAACGTGATACTGTGGCCACCCGAGACATACTCTGTACCTCTCCGCTTCAGAACAGAATTAGTCAATTAAAAAGTGGTCGTGTATCCTATTCAGAACGTAGGGATCAACCACGATCATATAACGTACATAAGGTCAGGCTTCGGCTTTACAAATCGAGTTGGTTGAGTTGACACTCGCGATATTTCTTTACGACTTAATTAATCTTTTACGACTTTAGAACCCTTTTTTTATCAGCCAAGATGAGTGAGAAGCCGCGTCACAGCCAAGATGAGTGAGAAGACGCGTCACAGCCAAGATGAGTGAGATAAGCATGCATGGCTATTCTGGAAAATAGCTTCGTATTTACTGTAAGCGGAATCCCGACTATTTTTATAGCAACCGACTCTTTTTATGACTTATTGCATACCTTACATATACCTACGTTGCCGTGGATCAACCCAACATTTTATTTTTGTGACTGTAACATTCTAGACAATGTTAAATAAAACATGATCATTTATATTCTGAAATAATCTATTTTGGTTCTAAATATAAAGTCTACATTTGATTTGTAGTTGACGTCCATGAGCAGATAACATTGGTATTAAGTACTGTCCCGTAATAATGGGGGTCTATGATATTCTGTGTCAATGTTTAGACATATTAGGTTTCATTCTCTTGTCTGTCCGTGATAAATGTGTTAAACAATGTCCCTGTCTGGTCTCTGTTTCCAATTTGCGAATCCCCCCCCCCCTCGTGTTTCTGATGTCTCTAAGACGTTTCTGTTTTTTGTTCCTGTTTCATCTCCCCGTCTTGTCGCGTCTGATGAGTCAGCTTCTAGACGTAGCCATCACAATTCCCACCCCGCTAGCGTCTATTTCAAATAAAATTCAAGTCTAGCTTCAGACGTTACAATTTTTTATCTTTTAACTTCATCATCTTGTCGACAATATTACCTTAACTCTTATCTCTACTAACACGCAGTTATCTACCTCCATCCACATCATTTATCACCATCCACATCCTTTATCACCATCCACATCCTTTATCACCATCTAAATTTATCACATCTAAATTTATCACCATCTAAATTTATCACCATCTAAATTTATCACCATCCACATCATTTATCACCATCTAAATTTATCACTATCTAAATTTTCACCATCTAAATTTATCACCATCCACATCCTTTATCACCATCCACATCCTTTATCACCATCCACATCCTTTATCACCATCCACATCATTTATCACCATCTAAATTTATCACCATCTAAATTTATCACCATCCACATCATTTATCACCATCCACATCCTTTATCACCATCCACATCCTTTATCACCATCCACATCATTTATCACCATCCACATCATTTATCACCATCTAAATTTATCACCATCCACATTATTTATCACCATCCACATCATTTATCACCATCTACATTATTTATCACCATCCACATTATTTATCACCATCCACATTATTTATCACCATCCGAAATCTATTATTGATTCTATTTCAGTCAACATTATCTACTCACAATTATTTATACTACATTAATCCCTCCCGTCTATATTACACTAGTAGTATATAAGGTGCATTTGGATGTATATTTTCCTGGCACCAATGACAAAGAAGGAAAAACCTGGCACCAAAGACAAAGAAGAATTAATTCCAAGGATAACAAGGCTTAGCTGAGTTTTTCTGGGGGTTTCTGGGGTTTTCGTGAGATATTTAAAAAAAATATTTCGAAATATGTTATTTTGAGCTTAATTTATTGTTAATTTTATTTATTGTCTAGAGTTTTCGTGTATTGTTTCGTTTTGAGATTTTCCAATGTTTACTATTTAATGTAGTACCGTATGATGTCTCCGTCCTTTACTTGTTGTTATTGTTGTGATATCTTGTTATATAAATAAAGTGTCAAAAGGGTAAGGGCGAGTCGTCTCTACATACACAAATGATTCTCAAAAACCGTCTACCTCTTCTGTAATGTAGGTGTTGGTAGAATACACATGTCGATTATTGCCAGGTCGGGTGTTACATGTGATAAGTCTCCTTGGTATTATAGATAAAAGGGGAATACATAATGGTCACATATATACAAGCAACCATAGATAAAACATGAAGCTTTTTGAGTTGTGTTGAATAGGTTTTTTTATTCAGGTTTTCATTGTTTTAAATGAACATACATATATAATTAGCATGAAAAGTGGATTTATGTATACTTTATTTGTAACATACATTCATATATGCATAACACTCGTTAGTAGTCACATAGTTCAGGGAAATACCCGTTGTTTACATATATACATACAAAGCTTAGATAAAATATGAAGATTTGAATAGTTTATTTCATGTTATGACAGGGTCGTCCACCTAAGTTAACATAAAAAACGCTTTGATGGTAGTCATACATTTCAGGGAAATATATAATTTATACATATATACAGACAAACATAGTACCCTTTTAGTCCTCTATTCGTCGTTTTACACAAATATACAAAAAGTTAATATGCAAATTGTGCTTATGTAGGTTTTATTAGTAGCATACATTCATATATACATGAAATAACACCAGTTGGTAGGCACATAACTCAGAGAAATACATTATGCTTACACATATACATTAAAAACATAGATAAAATATGAAGAGTTTGCGTGGTGTAATTCATATTTTCGTCTTGGGACGGAGTCCCATAGCATGAAAATATGTTTTATTAATAATAGAGTGGTGGTTTAAATAGATAAAAAGGGCTTACAGAGGTTGGCCATGCCTCGTATAATGCTATATATGTTATTATATACATGAAATAAGGATTAATAACTGTCGTAGAATTAGATTTTGTGTCAGATATTCAGGGGAATAGTCGAGATGTCATCGGTCTGTACCTGGCGCTTTATGTAGAAATAGGACAGGGCGGCTCTATCTTGTTCGTATGTGTAAATGGCTGATTTGTGAACTTTGAAACCTACATTTTTACCGCCGTGTGCCTTTTGTGTGCTTAAAACAGCTAAAAATATGTTTCTGTCAAATGTGTTATGTTGATGACTCAACCCTTTAGTCGATATCTTATTATAGTCACCAAAGCAAAAATAAGTTTTACTACAAAGAGCTATAATGCCCTTTCCTGAATATTCGAGTTTGAATAAGCCTGGACATCTTTTATCAAAGACTCTAGCTTCGATGCAGTGTGGACACTCTTTCGGAGGACTGAGGAGCCTTTCTGTATGCATCTGGCAGCATTCTCGGGGAAACCACTGGTCATAAACTCGGAGAAATTCAGCTTTCATGTCTGGTTTAATGACATCGTGGAGATTGAGAGCTGATAGGGCTAAATATAAGGAATCAGTATCTGTCTCCGTTAATTCAAAGTCAGCCCTATCGACAAATCTGTCCAGGAAATCGTAGTAAAATTCCAACATTCTCATCTTGGCATACTGGTAGACGAAAAACCCTATCTGTAATGGGAGGTCCCAATTAATTTTCTTTTTACTCATCTCTACTTCAAAAATGTCATCAGCGATCGCCGTCATGTTTTTAAATCGTGGGGAATTTATTAATTTTGATGTTTCATCACCTCTAACATAGGATACATCTGCGTGTCTTGCCTTATTAGTCAAAGTTTTCCCATATGCCGAATTGCCCAACAACTTCATAGTGTCACTCGTGATTGAATCGCCGGGTGAAAGGTCACCATTACGTCTAGCTGCTGTGACAGTATCACCAAACTGTTTGAAACAAGCTACAGGTTGATACTCAATCACTTGATAAATTTCGGTTACCACCAAACCATGATTAAGATACCATTTTAACAATGGTGTAGCTAGTAGAATTTTTTTACCGAAATAGCTACCGATCAATGTACGTCTAGGCGTCGTTAATAGATTATGCTCTTCTGCATATCTCTGCATTAGAGGGCCAATGTCTGCTCTAGTAACATCTATATTTTTGAATATAGGTGTCATTTCAGCGAAGTGAGCCTTCAGGGGTTCTGGTACGTGGATATCGCACTCGACTAATCCAAATAAGGTCTCGTCAGTGACAGAAACCAGAATCTGCTGAACCGATAACGGGTATTTTCTTTTGGCGTAAGATGGTTTTTGGCGAGGGAAGGTGTCGCTCATAAAATGGGTGATCGCTGGGTCATCTCGTTTTAGTTTCTGCCATGTGCATTCCCACATCACCACCAAATTTACTTGGCAATTCTTAATTAGGTAGTCACTAATCTCAGTAGTTTTTTCATACAAGTTGGTCAGTGATTTCTGACTGACTGGGTTTATATCACGACCTCTGGTGATTGGGCATTCTAGATGTCCGTGGAACAGACAGCCATGAAACTGGTAAGCTGTTCGAGTTTCACTATCCCAACCATCGACTCTAATATGTCTAAGACCCAAAACCATTTCTTTCCCGTTGAACTGGGTCCTCAGGTGTACATTATTTGTATGGGCCACCCAAGACAACCATTCCCGACATTGAATAGTGTATTTATTGAGTTTGTGCTGCTTGAACCCATCATCTTTATACCTTCTTACTGGAAAATCTGTGGGCATATTCTGCATCAGGGCCCATAAATATAGAGCGTTGGCATCATAACCCTTGATGGTCTGCACAACTTTACCCTTCCTAATATGCGTATGACCGGCTTCATGGTGTCTATGAAAAATTATCGAAGGACCTCCGACAATATTGTCTCTAATCAGCTTATGTAAATCCTTCTCGCGTTTGGAGCATAAGGAAAAATGGATATTCGGTGGAAGGGTGCTGAATAGGTATTTTAAGGTGACACCTGGGACTGATATCGCATCTTTAAACATGTCTACCTTGAGGTTCGCATAGAACGATACCTGTTTCTCTAGGGCATCTAACATAGGTCTGACATCTCTTATGTTGTACCAGATCAGGAAATCGCGTAAAGTTTTCATTTTATGCTCTCTCCAAATCGTCTGACAGTAAGCATACTCCTCAGTGGAAATATTACAATTTTTCAGTTTCGAGTGAAAGGCAGCGTGTGGTGGTAAGCAATTGTCGTGTAACTTAACGGGATCTGTTATGTACTCATAACAGAAAAAACCCTTTGTCTCCTTGACATTATAGGCAGCCAGATACTTACTGTATGAGAAACCTGGCGCTAGAAAATTCATGACATCCAAAAATTTTAAGTTTGGGGTAGATATACACATAAAATCGGATCCTCTTTTCACTATAAAATTGAAACCTCGCTTGTCGTTCTCTTCTTGGTCACCGACGAAATACTTAATAAAGCAACCTCTAATTACATTAAGATCATACGAACTCGAATTGAATCCTATTACTGGTAGTTCCTGCAAATATGCATCTAACCTAGTCACAAGACCTGACAAATCACCCATCTGTGCATATACATTGGCAAATCGTTCCCGTAGCAACGTATAAGCAACCTTTGAGATTCGAGTTAGGTGATCGAGCATCCTAGTCACCAACTCCTGGGGGTCGCCTGTGGTGATGAAGCAAACTGGTTCCTCCATTCCAGGAACATTAGAGGCTACAGAACACGAGAGCGGGACGTGTCTTGCTGAAAATGTAGTTACAGTTCCCCCAACTGGTAAATTGGTCTGATCGAAGTAACACTCGTAATCATAGGTTGCACGATACGGGTATACAAACTGTGTGTCCACCTCTATCCCATGGGCTGCAATAGATTCCCAAATGGTTTCCTGAGGCCGATAAACCCCACCCTTGAAGCTTTCTATTGTCATGTCACCGTTACATGTTTTTTCGTGTCGATCTAAGTCACGTAAAACTTTCCAAAGTTTTCCACATTTTGAACATGAGAAAGCCTGGCATACTGCATTGATATCCGTGATATACATAAAATGCTCATTAAAATATAAAAGTCGCATTGTGTCGTTGTAATTTGTAGTACCTCTGAGTTTTGGGGTAAGAACATGGGCTTCATCAAACTCAAAGACATCTATATTTAATAAAAAGCATTGTTCCAAGGCTGGAATCTGCGCTAAAGTTACACCAGCAAACTTTTTTGTAAAGACTAGGGACTGATCTTCGCACCACTGTTTTAGAAGTCGATAAACAGATTTGGTTAGGGCTGTGATGGAAGCGCCTCTGTATAAGGCTAAGCAACGAAAGAAACACAAATTATCGGTGTAATCTTGGTTAGTACTCACGTTTCTTTGTAAAATGTGAACATATTTGTTATATTTAATGTGGTCTGGGGTATTAGTTAAACAGCAGCCTATGGGGTAGTCTTTAATATGATAAAAGTAGAAGGAGGTGGCTGGAATTGTTTCAACAACGTACTTTGTATTTGGGCGGTTATGGTGGATGTGACTAAGTGGATCACTATCATGTAACTTAGAGATAAACGACTCATAATCTGCTATATTATTAATAAGCACCGGCTTGTCCAAGACACAAGCGTTATTGATAGATGCATGAAAAAATCTAAACTTATTTGTTTCCCTATGTCGTAAAATAGCATGATGACTGTAATTTATTTTAAATCTCTTGTTTTGCTTTACAAAAAGCGGGGTCAATAAAGACCTCCAATCTATATACGGGTCACTCTCTGGGTTATGAAAAAATGTATACGACGACAGATAGTTGTTCACGTTGTTATGTGTTCGAATAGCTGACCAATTATCTCTATATAACTGCTCTACTTCAGCTGGTAATGTGTTTATACTGTCATATTCTGAGCTCACTCTGGGTAGTTTGTTAGAACCGGGGGTGGTGTTCATGTTTGGTCGTTTGCCTAGGGTTGATGATATTGAATAGTTTGTCTTGGAGGTCTCTGAGGCTCTTGAAATTGTCGTTTGAGTTGAATCTCCTGGTGTCAGTGAAGTGGACGTCTGTGGTGTGTCTGCTGTATCTGTCATAGCACAAGACTCGTGAGCTGCTGAAAGCTTAGTCGTTGGTGAATTTGAGGTCGAGGGTTGTGTGTATGTTATGGATATATCACGCACAGTATCATAATCAGTGCCATGTTCGTTCTGGATGTGCTGTTTCAAATTACCAATTCTGGTAAACACCCTCAGGCAGAGTGAACATTCGTTCTTGTGTCCCCTATGTGAGCTATCCATGTGTCGCGTGAGAGAGCCAGAGTGGGTGAAGAGATGGCCACAGGTGGGACACTTGTGCCTTCGAATTTTTGACTGTTTCTTATTGATAACTGAAGCCATCTGCAAAGATATAAATAAAATGTATTAGTCAACAGAATGTGCGAGCTAGTTCACACTCATAGCTACTTATAATTCAATTTCTATTCAATTAGGTATACATGTAGTTAAAAAATAATACACACTACTCTAAATACAGAGATTCACAGTTGGCCGAAGCGTTACATCACAATTTGTCCTTAGTGTAGCTACTGAGAAACTTGTTATCAATACTAAAATATATTCGCGATCCGTTAAACCTGAACCTCCTTAGTGGATACACCTCTTAGTGTTGAATATACACGTGTCTATGTTCGAATAGTGTTTTAACTGTATAGCAACTAACGTTAAATGACATTAAATGAAAATAAAATAAATTTTTCTTACCTTAGAGTTGTCAATAAAGCGTCGTAAAATACGTCTGGCTTCTACTGATGCAGGCAGGAAACTAATACTGAGGGGTATATCTTAAACTCCCGCTTCTTAGAGAGAACCGTACAATCAAGAGATGTTTCCAGCGCGTGTCAGTTTATATAACTAACTCTTTTAGAAAGTATGGTCTGTATATGTAGTCCTAGCTGGCGTAGTGATACATAGGAAGAAAACAAGCTGTCAATAAAATAGTTCCCCGAGCGGAAGGTTCCGAAGTGGTGAACACCGAACATGTCTAGACAAGTTCTAATACCATTGAGGAAGATAACTCGAGACAACACAGTGGAACTAATTCTGTGCTAACGCGAATAGATAACAACATAGCCCAAAAAGAAACTGCAAGGGTAACAAACAATACTAAAACGATAGAAAATAAACAAAATTAACTATAAAACTAAGATTAAAATAAAGAATTTTAATGGAACCGCGTTAAAAGGGTTTATCTAGTTGTGAAAAGTATTAGCATGTGAGGAAACACATCTAAAACACTTCAAATGTTTATATGAGAACCAGGCTTGTAGACAGAGAGAGATTGCTCCTCATCACGACAATTTGGTTTATAGCAAGACATGACAGCACGTAATAAACACAGAATTTAGGTACTTGTAACAGCAAAATAGAAGATGTAGAGAACTTTCGTTGTAGGCGGAGATTGCCCTTCATCACATATGACAATTCACTTATTTAACTAGACAGGACAACCCAAAAAAAAACACAGAATTTAGGCGCATGTATCAATATAAGAAAAGATATATAGGGATTTTGAGAACAATTGTTGTTGGCGGCCTTTCATGACAACAAACTTATATAACAGAACGCAAATAACAGAGACACCAGATGGTACTACATTAAACAAACACAAAACAATCAAAAATATGACAATGGTATAGACGTCACTCTTAACCACAACCTATGGTTAAAAGATAACATACACCTGTATAAATAAATTATTTCTGTAATTAACATTACAGACATTAACTAACCATCTTTTATTTCACTAGTAGTAGCCAACAGCAAAGTTATAAATCCGGTTCAACTCATTTAGTAGGACATAATAAGATCAATATTTTGTATTATATTAAGAAGACCATCGAATTATATTATAGTAGATCTTGTAGAGAAATATACCCTGTATACAAAACACGCATTTAAGTCAGTAAATAAATATAAATGAAATTGATTTATGTCATATGCCCGTGAAGTTGGTGAAAAATGTTATTATTTCCCTTTACTCGCACTACTTATATTTTTGTGCAAGGGGATATAATCACATTTTTAGACAACTAAAAATGTGATTATATCCCTTTGCACAAAAATATAAGTAGTGCGAGTAAAGGGAAATAATAACATTTTTCACCAACTTCACGGGCATATGACATAAATCAATTTCATTTATATTTATTTACTGACTTAAATGCGTGTTTTGTATACAGGGTATATTTCTCTACAAGATCTACTATAATATAATTCGATGGTCTTCTTAATATAATACAAAATATTGATCTTATTATGTCCTACTAAATGAGTTGAACCGGATTTATAACTTTGCTGTTGGCTACTACTAGTGAAATAAAAGATGGTTAGTTAATGTCTGTAATGTTAATTACAGAAATAATTTATTTATACAGGTGTATGTTATCTTTTAACCATAGGTTGTGGTTAAGAGTGACGTCTATACCATTGTCATATTTTTGATTGTTTTGTGTTTGTTTAATGTAGTACCATCTGGTGTCTCTGTTATTTGCGTTCTGTTATATAAGTTTGTTGTCATGAAAGGCCGCCAACAACAATTGTTCTCAAAATCCCTATATATCTTTTCTTATATTGATACATGCGCCTAAATTCTGTGTTTTTTTTTTTGGGTTGTCCTGTCTAGTTAAATAAGTGAATTGTCATATGTGATGAAGGGCAATCTCCGCCTACAACGAAAGTTCTCTACATCTTCTATTTTGCTGTTACAAGTACCTAAATTCTGTGTTTATTACGTGCTGTCATGTCTTGCTATAAACCAAATTGTCGTGATGAGGAGCAATCTCTCTCTGTCTACAAGCCTGGTTCTCATATAAACATTTGAAGTGTTTTAGATGTGTTTCCTCACATGCTAATACTTTTCACAACTAGATAAACCCTTTTAACGCGGTTCCATTAAAATTCTTTATTTTAATCTTAGTTTTATAGTTAATTTTGTTTATTTTCTATCGTTTTAGTATTGTTTGTTACCCTTGCAGTTTATTTTTGGGCTATGTTGTTATCTATTCGCGTTAGCACAGAATTAGTTCCACTGTGTTGTCTCGAGTTATCTTCCTCAATGGTATTAGAACTTGTCTAGACATGTTCGGTGTTCACCACTTCGGAACCTTCCGCTCGGGGAACTATTTTATTGACAGCTTGTTTTCTTCCTATGTATCACTACGCCAGCTAGGACTACATATACAGACCATACTTTCTAAAAGAGTTAGTTATATAAACTGACACGCGCTGGAAACATCTCTTGATTGTACGGTTCTCTCTAAGAAGCGGGAGTTTAAGATATACCCCTCAGTATTAGTTTCCTGCCTGCATCAGTAGAAGCCAGACGTATTTTACGACGCTTTATTGACAACTCTAAGGTAAGAAAAATTTATTTTATTTTCATTTAATGTCATTTAACGTTAGTTGCTATACAGTTAAAACACTATTCGAACATAGACACGTGTATATTCAACACTAAGAGGTGTATCCACTAAGGAGGTTCAGGTTTAACGGATCGCGAATATATTTTAGTATTGATAACAAGTTTCTCAGTAGCTACACTAAGGACAAATTGTGATGTAACGCTTCGGCCAACTGTGAATCTCTGTATTTAGAGTAGTGTGTATTATTTTTTAACTACATGTATACCTAATTGAATAGAAATTGAATTATAAGTAGCTATGAGTGTGAACTAGCTCGCACATTCTGTTGACTAATACATTTTATTTATATCTTTGCAGATGGCTTCAGTTATCAATAAGAAACAGTCAAAAATTCGAAGGCACAAGTGTCCCACCTGTGGCCATCTCTTCACCCACTCTGGCTCTCTCACGCGACACATGGATAGCTCACATAGGGGACACAAGAACGAATGTTCACTCTGCCTGAGGGTGTTTACCAGAATTGGTAATTTGAAACAGCACATCCAGAACGAACATGGCACTGATTATGATACTGTGCGTGATATATCCATAACATACACACAACCCTCGACCTCAAATTCACCAACGACTAAGCTTTCAGCAGCTCACGAGTCTTGTGCTATGACAGATACAGCAGACACACCACAGACGTCCACTTCACTGACACCAGGAGATTCAACTCAAACGACAATTTCAAGAGCCTCAGAGACCTCCAAGACAAACTATTCAATATCATCAACCCTAGGCAAACGACCAAACATGAACACCACCCCCGGTTCTAACAAACTACCCAGAGTGAGCTCAGAATATGACAGTATAAACACATTACCAGCTGAAGTAGAGCAGTTATATAGAGATAATTGGTCAGCTATTCGAACACATAACAACGTGAACAACTATCTGTCGTCGTATACATTTTTTCATAACCCAGAGAGTGACCCGTATATAGATTGGAGGTCTTTATTGACCCCGCTTTTTGTAAAGCAAAACAAGAGATTTAAAATAAATTACAGTCATCATGCTATTTTACGACATAGGGAAACAAATAAGTTTAGATTTTTTCATGCATCTATCAATAACGCTTGTGTCTTGGACAAGCCGGTGCTTATTAATAATATAGCAGATTATGAGTCGTTTATCTCTAAGTTACATGATAGTGATCCACTTAGTCACATCCACCATAACCGCCCAAATACAAAGTACGTTGTTGAAACAATTCCAGCCACCTCCTTCTACTTTTATCATATTAAAGACTACCCCATAGGCTGCTGTTTAACTAATACCCCAGACCACATTAAATATAACAAATATGTTCACATTTTACAAAGAAACGTGAGTACTAACCAAGATTACACCGATAATTTGTGTTTCTTTCGTTGCTTAGCCTTATACAGAGGCGCTTCCATCACAGCCCTAACCAAATCTGTTTATCGACTTCTAAAACAGTGGTGCGAAGATCAGTCCCTAGTCTTTACAAAAAAGTTTGCTGGTGTAACTTTAGCGCAGATTCCAGCCTTGGAACAATGCTTTTTATTAAATATAGATGTCTTTGAGTTTGATGAAGCCCATGTTCTTACCCCAAAACTCAGAGGTACTACAAATTACAACGACACAATGCGACTTTTATATTTTAATGAGCATTTTATGTATATCACGGATATCAATGCAGTATGCCAGGCTTTCTCATGTTCTAAATGTGGAAAACTTTGGAAAGTTTTACGTGACTTAGATCGACACGAAAAAACATGTAACGGTGACATGACAATAGAAAGCTTCAAGGGTGGGATTTATCGGCCTCAGGAAACCATTTGGGAATCTATTGCAGCCCATGGGATAGAGGTGGACACACAGTTTGTATACCCGTATCGTGCAACCTATGATTACGAGTGTTACTTCGATCAGACCAATTTACCAGTTGGGGGAACTGTAACTACATTTTCAGCAAGACACGTCCCGCTCTCGTGTTCTGTAGCCTCTAATGTTCCTGGAATGGAGGAACCAGTTTGCTTCATCACCACAGGCGACCCCCAGGAGTTGGTGACTAGGATGCTCGATCACCTAACTCGAATCTCAAAGGTTGCTTATACGTTGCTACGGGAACGATTTGCCAATGTATATGCACAGATGGGTGATTTGTCAGGTCTTGTGACTAGGTTAGATGCATATTTGCAGGAACTACCAGTAATAGGATTCAATTCGAGTTCGTATGATCTTAATGTAATTAGAGGTTGCTTTATTAAGTATTTCGTCGGTGACCAAGAAGAGAACGACAAGCGAGGTTTCAATTTTATAGTGAAAAGAGGATCCGATTTTATGTGTATATCTACCCCAAACTTAAAATTTTTGGATGTCATGAATTTTCTAGCGCCAGGTTTCTCATACAGTAAGTATCTGGCTGCCTATAATGTCAAGGAGACAAAGGGTTTTTTCTGTTATGAGTACATAACAGATCCCGTTAAGTTACACGACAATTGCTTACCACCACACGCTGCCTTTCACTCGAAACTGAAAAATTGTAATATTTCCACTGAGGAGTATGCTTACTGTCAGACGATTTGGAGAGAGCATAAAATGAAAACTTTACGCGATTTCCTGATCTGGTACAACATAAGAGATGTCAGACCTATGTTAGATGCCCTAGAGAAACAGGTATCGTTCTATGCGAACCTCAAGGTAGACATGTTTAAAGATGCGATATCAGTCCCAGGTGTCACCTTAAAATACCTATTCAGCACCCTTCCACCGAATATCCATTTTTCCTTATGCTCCAAACGCGAGAAGGATTTACATAAGCTGATTAGAGACAATATTGTCGGAGGTCCTTCGATAATTTTTCATAGACACCATGAAGCCGGTCATACGCATATTAGGAAGGGTAAAGTTGTGCAGACCATCAAGGGTTATGATGCCAACGCTCTATATTTATGGGCCCTGATGCAGAATATGCCCACAGATTTTCCAGTAAGAAGGTATAAAGATGATGGGTTCAAGCAGCACAAACTCAATAAATACACTATTCAATGTCGGGAATGGTTGACTTGGGTGGCCCATACAAATAATGTACACCTGAGGACCCAGTTCAACGGGAAAGAAATGGTTTTGGGTCTTAGACATATTAGAGTCGATGGTTGGGATAGTGAAACTCGAACAGCTTACCAGTTTCATGGCTGTCTGTTCCACGGACATCTAGAATGCCCAATCACCAGAGGTCGTGATATAAACCCAGTCAGTCAGAAATCACTGACCAACTTGTATGAAAAAACTACTGAGATTAGTTACTACCTAATTAAGAATTGCCAAGTAAATTTGGTGGTGATGTGGGAATGCACATGGCAGAAACTAAAACGAGATGACCCAGCGATCACCCATTTTATGAGCGACACCTTCCCTCGCCAAAAACCATCTTACGCCAAAAGAAAATACCCGTTATCGGTTCAGCAGATTCTGGTTTCTGTCACTGACGAGACCTTATTTGGATTAGTCGAGTGCGATATCCACGTACCAGAACCCCTGAAGGCTCACTTCGCTGAAATGACACCTATATTCAAAAATATAGATGTTACTAGAGCAGACATTGGCCCTCTAATGCAGAGATATGCAGAAGAGCATAATCTATTAACGACGCCTAGACGTACATTGATCGGTAGCTATTTCGGTAAAAAAAATTCTACTAGCTACACCATTGTTAAAATGGTATCTTAATCATGGTTTGGTGGTAACCGAAATTTATCAAGTGATTGAGTATCAACCTGTAGCTTGTTTCAAACAGTTTGGTGATACTGTCACAGCAGCTAGACGTAATGGTGACCTTTCACCCGGCGATTCAATCACGAGTGACACTATGAAGTTGTTGGGCAATTCGGCATATGGGAAAACTTTGACTAATAAGGCAAGACACGCAGATGTATCCTATGTTAGAGGTGATGAAACATCAAAATTAATAAATTCCCCACGATTTAAAAACATGACGGCGATCGCTGATGACATTTTTGAAGTAGAGATGAGTAAAAAGAAAATTAATTGGGACCTCCCATTACAGATAGGGTTTTTCGTCTACCAGTATGCCAAGATGAGAATGTTGGAATTTTACTACGATTTCCTGGACAGATTTGTCGATAGGGCTGACTTTGAATTAACGGAGACAGATACTGATTCCTTATATTTAGCCCTATCAGCTCTCAATCTCCACGATGTCATTAAACCAGACATGAAAGCTGAATTTCTCCGAGTTTATGACCAGTGGTTTCCCCGAGAATGCTGCCAGATGCATACAGAAAGGCTCCTCAGTCCTCCGAAAGAGTGTCCACACTGCATCGAAGCTAGAGTCTTTGATAAAAGATGTCCAGGCTTATTCAAACTCGAATATTCAGGAAAGGGCATTATAGCTCTTTGTAGTAAAACTTATTTTTGCTTTGGTGACTATAATAAGATATCGACTAAAGGGTTGAGTCATCAACATAACACATTTGACAGAAACATATTTTTAGCTGTTTTAAGCACACAAAAGGCACACGGCGGTAAAAATGTAGGTTTCAAAGTTCACAAATCAGCCATTTACACATACGAACAAGATAGAGCCGCCCTGTCCTATTTCTACATAAAGCGCCAGGTACAGACCGATGACATCTCGACTATTCCCCTGAATATCTGACACAAAATCTAATTCTACGACAGTTATTAATCCTTATTTCATGTATATAATAACATATATAGCATTATACGAGGCATGGCCAACCTCTGTAAGCCCTTTTTATCTATTTAAACCACCACTCTATTATTAATAAAACATATTTTCATGCTATGGGACTCCGTCCCAAGACGAAAATATGAATTACACCACGCAAACTCTTCATATTTTATCTATGTTTTTAATGTATATGTGTAAGCATAATGTATTTCCCTGAGTTATGTGCCTACCAACTGGTGTTATTTCATGTATATATGAATGTATGCTACTAATAAAACCTACATAAGCACAATTTGCATATTAACTTTTTGTATATTTGTGTAAAACGACGAATAGAGGACTAAAAGGGTACTATGTTTGTCTGTATATATGTATAAATTATATATTTCCCTGAAATGTATGACTACCATCAAAGCGTTTTTTATGTTAACTTAGGTGGACGACCCTGTCATAACATGAAATAAACTATTCAAATCTTCATATTTTATCTAAGCTTTGTATGTATATATGTAAACAACGGGTATTTCCCTGAACTATGTGACTACTAACGAGTGTTATGCATATATGAATGTATGTTACAAATAAAGTATACATAAATCCACTTTTCATGCTAATTATATATGTATGTTCATTTAAAACAATGAAAACCTGAATAAAAAAACCTATTCAACACAACTCAAAAAGCTTCATGTTTTATCTATGGTTGCTTGTATATATGTGACCATTATGTATTCCCCTTTTATCTATAATACCAAGGAGACTTATCACATGTAACACCCGACCTGGCAATAATCGACATGTGTATTCTACCAACACCTACATTACAGAAGAGGTAGACGGTTTTTGAGAATCATTTGTGTATGTAGAGACGACTCGCCCTTACCCTTTTGACACTTTATTTATATAACAAGATATCACAACAATAACAACAAGTAAAGGACGGAGACATCATACGGTACTACATTAAATAGTAAACATTGGAAAATCTCAAAACGAAACAATACACGAAAACTCTAGACAATAAATAAAATTAACAATAAACTAAGCTCAAAATAACATATTTCGAAATATTTTTTTTAAATATCTCACGAAAACCCCAGAAACCCCCAGAAAAACTCAGCTAAGCCTTGTTATCCTTCGAATTAATTCTTCTTTGTCTTTGGTGCCAGGTTTTTCCTTCTTTGTCATTGGGGCCAGGAAAATATACATCCAAATGCACCTTATATACTACTACTTACACTATATGAATACCCCGTCTCCATTACACTATATGAACCCCTTCCGTCTCTATTACACTTTATGAACCCCTCCCGTCTCTAATACACTATATGAACCCCTCCCATCTCTAATACACTTTATGAACCACTCCCGTCTCTAATACACTATATGAACCCCTCCCATCTCTATTACACTTTATGAACCCCTCATATCTCTATTAATTCTATATTCACTCATTATAGATAACACGCTTATTCTGATTATAGTTAACAATTTTTCTCCTGACTACAGTTAACATGCTGTTATTCTATACAGTTAACACCCTTATCATGGCTATAGTTCACATCCTTATCATAATTATAGTTAACATTATTATCCCCTCATTGTAGTTCACATCCTTATCTTCTTTATAGTTAACATTTTTATGCTGGTTATACTTAACATTTCTATCCTGTTTACAGATAACATTGGGGTGCGAAGGGAACGCATTGCTCTAGGCGGACCCAGGGTTAGCAGATAACCAAGATCCCAAATGTACCTCCACGCGGTGCACCCTGAAACAGAAATACAGCAGCTCGAGCTGATTCTGGCCAAATCATTTGGGGATCGTGTCCGAGAATGTGGAGGTAGCAGATGGAAAGAGATTTGACTGCATAAGAGACAGACAATATCTCCGAGACCACCAGCATCACCACATATAGCGACACTGTCGACATACAGTGAAGCTAGTCAGTCCAGTCCGAACATTGGAGGGGCGGCCAATGTAAAATGCTCGTAAAGGTAGATGCATGGCGAGACAAATAGATTTCATACCGAGTACAATGAAACAATGAAAGGGCAGAACAGCGCTAGAGGGCAGCGCGAACTGCAAATAGAAAGTGAAAAGTCTCTAGGAAAGGTGAACTACAAGCTCCGTCAGCTCGAGTCGAGCTTCTAGTTACCTGTGTTCCTTACAGGCAGAGACCCAGACCCATGCATTGGCGATTGGTAAAGCAAGAAGACCTAATCCAACTCTAATGTCGAGCCTTCCTAAACCGGAAATATGCTCGCGAAGAGAAAGGGTTCTGTTCCCGATGGGCTTAGGCAAGAAAGGGACAACGATGGTAGTCCTGGTCCAACACTACTGTCAAGGTTTCCTATACCGGAAATACACTTGAAGAGAGAAAGGGTTCAGTACCTGATGGGCTCAGGCGCTATTGGGACAAGGACGCTCAGCTCTAGAACGCCTTGCTCTCAAACGCATGGTGTGAGACTCGAACTCGGACAAGGGGAACACGATGTCAGTGAATGACACCTCGGCTAAGAGGGCGAAAGAGCCAGGGTCCAACTCCTCTGTTAAGTTCTTCCCCTTAAGGAACCAGGCTCACGGATGAGAAACGATTCAGTACCCAATGGGCACAGGCACAGCACGTCCAATTACACGAGTCGAGTTCATAGACAGTGGAACACCTCGTTCGAGTCAGACGAGAGCAAAAATCGTCTGGGCGAAGAGTTGCCACTACGCGTGCCTGGAGACAGATATAGAGGCTGTCACAGGCTAAGGGTAGCACACCCGAATTGTCAAGGCATGCCGAAATCGGATGTGCTAGGCCTACAAGGCGCATAACGGTGGCACAGCGTAATCACGCTCCCGGCGGAAATCGCACGGGTATCCGTGATGGTTACAATGGAGCGAACGCAAAACAAACAAACAAACAGATAACATTCTTATCCTGACCATAGTTAAAATTCTTATTCTGATTATAGTTAACATTATTATCATGTCTATAGCTAGCATTTTATCCTCTCTATAGTTAACATAATTATCATCGCTATAGTTAACATTCTTAACCTCGCTATAGTTAATATTTTTATCCTGACTATAGTTAATATTCTTATCCTGACTATAGTTAACATTCTTAAATCCTAACTATAGTTGACATTCTTATCCTGACTATAGTTAATATTTTTATCCTGATTATAGTTAATATTTGTATCCTGACTATAGTTAATATTCTTATCCTGACTATAGTTAACATTCTTAAATCCTGACTATAGTTAACATTCTTATCCTGACTATAGTTAACATTCTTATCCTGACTATAGTTAACAATTTTTATCTTCTCTATAGTTAACAATTTTTATCCTCTCTACAGTTAACAATTCTTATTCGTCTATCTGTGTAACATCCTTCCAAAATTGAATCCTCGTTTCGGGTCTCCTTGGCATTTGAAAGGAAAATAGACCCCTTCCCATAATCCCCGTTTTTAAAGATGGCACCACCAGTGTTGGAATTACAGAATCCAGATAGAATACAGCCGCTGTCAGATCGATGAGGGATGCACAGCTCACATCTTACACTTGTGGAGTGATTTTTTTCAAACTTAAATTACCGCCACAGAATTGTAAGCTTAAATCTCAGTTCTGTCACGTCATTCCAGGTCAGACAGAAGAAACTGCTGACTCAACCGGTGTGACATCAGAAACAATATCATCTAGTGCCTTGTCGATCAACACATGAGAATACGCGACCGAAATGTTTTGTCTCATTCCTGAATTTAACGTTTCTCCATCTCTTGTCTATAATCTATCTGTTCTTAAACAAATTCTATTTCCCAGTACAGTGCAATCCCTCTATATCGCATTCCTTTATAACAAATTGCCATATATAACAACACTTTTCAAAATCTCTTTCTGTTATTACATACATATTTGTCGGTCCGGACCTAGTTGTTATAATGGGATTCCACTACATTTCTATAAATTCTGTGCAATATTATTTTTCCTGTTACACTATTTTCTTGCAATCGTAATATATTTTACCCTGGCTGGAAAAATATTACACTCTATATGTAACAAATCAACAGCTCACACACACACATGCATATATCACATGATAGTAGTGGGTAAAGGAAATAAGCACTAGTTCAGCAGCAACCAACATATATCTCAATATAATTCTCATTAAATTTCAACATAATTCTCATTAAATCTCAAAATTAATTCTCATTATAATTTAGCAGTTTTCAACATAATTCTCATTAAATCTCTACATAATTCTCATCAAATTTCAACATAATTCTCATTAAATCTCTACATAATTCTCATTAAATCTCTACATAATTCTCATCAAATTTCAACATAATTCTCATTAAATCTCTACATAATTATCACTAAATCTTATCATACTTCTCACTATCTCACCAAAATTCTGTTTTTTTCCTTTTATTTCTTCTCATTCTCCTGCTTCTTCTTCTTTTTTTCTTCTTCTCCTCTTTTCTTCTTCTTTTTTCATCTTTTTTTTCTTCTCCTTTTTCTTTTCTTCGCCATCTCTTTCACCGTTTTCTTGCCCTTCTCCCCCCTTCTTCGCCTTCCGCTTCTTCCAGTCTTCTACTTTTTCTTCATCTTCTTCATTCTTCTTTCTGTGTATCTTCTCCTTATTCATTGTTCTTTCATATTTTTTTCTTAATCTCCTCCATCTTCTTATTCTTCTCTCCATCTTCTTATTCTTCTCTCCATCTCCTCCATCTTCTTATTCTTCTCTCCATCTTCTTATTCTTCTCTCCATCTTCTTATTCTTCTCTCCATCTTCTTATTCTTCTCTCCATCTTCTTATTCTTCTCTCCATCTCCTCCATCTTCTTATTCTTCTCTCCATCTCCTCCATCTTCTTATTCTTCTCTCCATCTTCTTATTCTTCTCTCCATCTCCTCCATCTTCTTATTCTTCTCTCCATCTCCTCCATCTTCTTATTCTTCTCTCCATCTCCTCCATCTTCTTATTCTTCTCTCCATCTCCTCCATCTTCTTATTCTTCTCTCCATCTTCTTATTCTTCTCTCCATCTCCTCCATCTTCTTATTCTTCTCTCCATCTCCTCCATCTTCTTATTCTTCTCTCCATCTTCTCCATCTTCTTATTCTTCTCTCCATCTTCTCCATCTTCTTATTCTTCTCTCCATCTCCTCCATCTTCTTATTCTTCTCTCCATCTCCTCCATCTTCTTATTCTTCTCTCCATCTCCTCCATCTTCTTATTCTTCTCTCCATCTTCTTATTCTTCTCTCCATCTTCTTATTCTTCTCTCCATCTTCTTATTCTTCTCTCCATCTTCTTATTCTTCTCTCCATCTTCTTATTCTTCTCTCCATCTCCTCCATCTTCTTATTCTTCTCTCCATCTCCTCCATCTTCTTATTCTTCTCTCCATCTCCTCCATCTTCTTATTCTTCTCTCCATCTTCTTATTCTTCTCTCCATCTTCTCCATCTTCTCCATCTTCTTATTCTCCTCCATCTTCATCTTCTCCTATTTCTTCATTCTTACCCTTCTTCTTCTTCTTAATTCTTCTCCTTCTCAATCTTCCACATCTTCTTCTTCTCCATCGATTTCTCCATCGTCTTCTTCTCAATATTGTTCTCCCCTTTTCTCCTTCTTTTTCTCCATCTCCTACGTTGCTCTTCTACTTCTTCTTCTCCATCTTCTAGTCCTTCTTTTTCTCTCCCTCTTTTTCTTCATTTTTCTCCTTACTCTTCTCCTCCTTTTCTCTCTTCTTCATTTTCTTCTTCACCTTAAGCTTCGTTTTCCTCTCCAGGTTTTTCTCACAAAAAAGGCATATTCTCAACATTTTTTCTAAGATTGTCATATTTTCTAGTCAGGTATGTGATAGTGTGTCAAAGATAAACACAGTTATAGATAGATATGTGACATTATGTCAAAGATAAACACAGTTATAGATATATATGTGACATTATGTCAAAGATAAACACAGTTATAGATATATATGTGACATTATGTCAAAGATAAACACAGTTATAGATATATATGTGACATTATGTCAAAGATAAACACAGTTATAGATATATATGGAACATTATTTCAAAAATGGGCACAGGATATAAAGAACTATGAAAGATTATTTTCAACGACGGATTTGTTGTTTATATTCTAAACTTCAGTCTCAAGTATTGTTGTTTATAATCTAAAATCTCAAGTCGTGTTGTTTATAATCTAAACTTCGGTGTCAAGTCTTGTTGTTTATAATCTAAACTTCGGTCTCAAGTCTTGTTGTTTATAATCTAAAGTCTCAAGTCTTGTTTTTTATAATATAAATTTCAGTCTCAAGTCTTGTTGTTTATAATCTAAACTTCGGTGTCAAGTCTTGTTGTTTATAATCTAAACTTCGGTCCTAAAGTCTTGTTGTTTATAATCTAAACTTCGGTCTCAAGTCTTGTTGTTTATAATCTAAACTTCGGTGTCAAGTCTCCTCGTTTAGTGATATACTGTTGTTTTAACGGTTACACTAGTGTCCATGTCTGACAGCGCTAACACAGTGTTGATATAAAGATTGAATATATGATTTGCCACCTTTTGATTGCCATTTGGATTGAATTTTCAAGATTTGGGGGTAAGTTGAGAATTCTCGAAAAGCTCTCCCTCCTCCCCCCCCCCCCCCTCCGTGGCCTGTGGGGCACATATGCCCCACGTTGGGAAACAGGAATCTAGAAGGTGTGTGTTTAATTCGTTACATTGTGTTTAGGTATGCGTGATTGTCTAAGCGCATGTGTTAAGTGTATGTTACACGCGTGTTTGTGTGTGTTACACGCGTGTTTGTGTGTGTTACACGCGTGTTTGTGTGTGTTACACGCGTGTTTGTGTGTGTTACACGCGTGTTTGTGTGTGTTACACGCGTGTTTGCTGTGTCTACGTTGCTGTGTTTCAGATGTTTATATTTACTTTGACGACCAGTACATCTGTGTCATCATCTACTCACGAATCACAACTTCTAAACTGCGTCGCTGCGAGAGGGGCTAATCTCATAAAAAGGGTAGCAAGAGAGAATCTGTATTCTATAGAACTGGGGTCGGGAACCCATGGCTCGCGAGCCAGATGTGGCTATATTTATGGCTGCATCTGGCTCGCAGACAAATGTTCGATTATAAATAAATGTCTCTTTAGACTGCTTTGATCTGCGTATTAATTGCATATCAATATTTAATTCTACAAATGAGCTAAAGTCTACTGCAGCTCAGCATCACAAGTCACATTAATGGTAAGAAATACTCATTATTGATTAGCAACAGCATAACAATGTTATTAAAAAGAATTCAGAGACATAATTATTGTACTTTTAGTGTTGAAATTACACAAAATGCACACATTTACTTGAATTTTTAGTTTTAAACATAATGTATGGCTCTCACAGAATTACTTTTCAAAATATGTGGTGTCCATGGCTCTCTCAGACAAAAAGGTTTCCGGCTGATATAGAGGCATCTCCTTATTAGCTTCTTATATCCGTTACGCCGCTACGCCCGTCACTTGGACACATTGACACTGCCGTACAGCTACTGCATCTTTAATTTCTATACATATTTAAAAATATATTATGAAAGGAATGGAAAACCTTGGCGGAGGTAATTAAGTCATACAGGTAAAATCTACGCAAAAATAAATAAAACAGAATATGATACAGTGCAGAGCCACAGCTGAGTCCCGGTCAATTTGGTTTCAGAAAATCGACAAGCTGTACAAACGGAATATGGACACTGAGACAACTGAGTGAAAAGGCAATTAGATACAATCAAGATCTAAATATAGTATTTGTGAACCACGAAAAAAAACATTCGATAGAGCAGATGGAGATATTCTCTGGGAAACCTTAGAAAATTATAACATCAGAGGTCAGCCGTTAGGCAACGTAAAAGCGTTATATACGAAAATACCAAAGCTCAGTAAGAACAACAGATGGAATGACTGAAGCTTTTGAAACAAGATCTGGAGTAAGACAAGGATGTGTACTTTCACCCCTACTTTTCAACATACACATGGACAGAATAATACAAGTTCACACCAACAAAGAGAAACATTGCAATTAACCTGATGAGGAACTTAATAATTAAATCGACTAAGTACTATTTGTCGGCGGTCAAAATCTAATAAACAAAAATGAAAACTTTGCAAAAGCACATCAATGCATTGTTGTTAGCATGTAAGTACAACATGAACATTAACGTACAAAAAAAAAGAAGTTATGAAAATTAGCAAGTCTGCAACACCAATGGATATAACAATAGATAACACCAAAGTGAAACAAGCCAAATAATTTAAATATCTAGGCAGCATTTTTTCCGAAAAAAGAAGACTGGACAGAGAAATAGAAACAAAGTGTCTGTACAGTGACTTACCAAACATCAAGATGGAAATCAAAAGACAGATATCTACAATTTTTATGCCAACACTGTGCTACCAATGTCAAACATGGTCTTTAACAGCCTCACAGCAGAGGAAAATCAGTGCATTTAAAATGAAGTGTCTGAGGAAAGCTACAATGGTTCCTAAACTAGATAAAATAAGAAATGAAGAAATTAGGAAAAGAGATGGTATAATATCATGTATTGAACATATTGAAAAACAGCAAGTAAAATGGTTCGGTCACCTTATAAGAATGAACCCAAACCATATACCAATAAGAACATTCACAAAAGAATATCCGGGCGTTAGGCCAAAAGTAGACTAAGAAAACTGTGGATAGAAAACATTAAGATAGTCGTGAACAAACATGGACTAAATGCAGCTATGGCGACACATCTGGCCTTGGAACAATAACAAGCATCCACCCCTACGCTTAACGGCAAGTGTGGATACTATCAATCATCATTCACCTGGGAATAGACAATTTAAAAAACCTCTTCAGAAAAGATGAGTGACGTTGGCTGCGAGTCCTATATTGTGTAAAGGATTTGTAGAGACATAATGACCTGGTTTGCCTTTTTGCCCTAGTACCGGCCCTTGCTTGACCTAGCCACAATACCGGCGGCCAAAGAACTGTGACTCATGCTGAGGTTCGAGTTTAGTAATTTACTGCATGTTCTGAAATCGGTATTCGAAATGAAATATTATAGAAATGTTCTAATAATATCGTGGAAATATGAACTAACGCAGACGTCAGCAAAGACCTGTACCGTGACGTTCGACTGTGCTATAAGACCTCTGAGCAGAAAGTAAACGTCACAGAATCTATTTTAAAAATGTGTACAAATTATTTTCGTGCTTTCTTTTTCGGTTTTGGTGTTGTTGTTGTTTTTTTGTGACTGGCGACTCTGATTATATAAATAGTGACTCATAAAAACCACGACAATAATTAAAAACGTCACGAATAAATGCGTGTAACGTAAGTTCTGTTGAGAGGTCTATACAAGTACGTCGTTCCTGAATATAGAAGAATAACGGCTCCTCATAACTAAAAATAAACACAGGATAACATATTTCGGACATATACAGATAAATAACAGTTTAGAAAGATTAAGCATGTAATGGACATTTACGAATAGAGAACAAAAGGCAGACCAAGACTAGAATGGACACATAATATTGAAGACTTTCTGAACAAGACAATGGAAGAAACTTAAACTTGAGAGTAGCATTGCAATATACTTAAACTTGAGGTTAGCGGTGCAATATACTTAAACTTGAGAGTAGCGGTGCAATATACTTAAACTTGAGAGTAGCGGTGCAATATACTTAAACTTGAGAGTAGCGGTGCAATATACTTAAACTTGAGGGTAACAAAAAGAGATATAATAAGCAATGACACTATAAAAAACACATGAAAAAAAATCTCGTGCAAAGTATACATAGACAAATAAAAGATTAAATGCCTCGGTCACCTAATCAGAATGCGACCATATCGCATTCCAGTGATAATCATCATCATCATGTGCCATGCCGGCTGGCGTAGGTGGTCAAAGCTCTCCACAGCTCTCTGTACACAGTATTATGTATGAAAGTCGTTGTTGTTTCCTTGCTGTGCCAGGTTGTCAAACTGTCTAATATTTTCTCACGTTGTCGCCCTCTGTCTCTGTTGCCTTCAATTTTGCCTGTTGTGACTATGTTCTCTAAACCTGTCTGTCTCATGAAGTGGCCGAAAAAAGAAGATTACCTTTTTCTTATATTGTAGATTAAGGTCCGTTTCGCATTTGACTCTTTCAACACCCCTACATTAGTTTTTCTAGTAATGTAGTAATTCCAGTGATAGACTGCAATAAAAGATCATCTGAAAAGAGAAACACAGTGGAAGACCCAGACGACGATGGATAGATGACATCAGATAAATATTAGAACACCAAGGCTGCACTATCGCAAAGGCATCACAGTTAAAAGAAAACTTCGGCTCCCCACAACACCTAGTGGCACCAATGGATATGATAAGTAAAGACAATACAAGACTCAATTGGTCATTATTAGCTACAATTTTTTTCCGCCGAAGACGGATGTGTTGGGTCATTGGCGCATATAAAACGACAACACAACGCATTTCCATTCTCTGGACATCCAACTGGAAATCTTGTATGACCACTGTCCTGTTACAAGAGAAATCCTGTGGGAATTTGAGAATGAACACTGTAGAAGAAGATTTACAATTTCCTAGCTACACTAAACTAAATACTGATCCTTCTTCTTCTTCAGCGTTCATTCTAAAACTCCCACTAGATATATCTTGTAGCAGGACAATGGTCCAACTAGATTTCCAGCAGGATTTAGTCCAGAAAATGGAAATGCGTTGTGTCACCGTTTTATTTGCGCCAATGGCCCGACACACCCGTCTTCGGCAGGAAACACTGATCCAATGCTATTTTACACACACACGTGATACAATCATGAACTACTGTGCGACAAATGTATGATAGCACAATGGACCTCTCAGCACTCGAATTCTCAACTGAAAGTCTAGAGCTTTGGTCATTTATTTTGTACCCAATGTAGCGAGGTACGCTCTTTACAAATTCGTACTTGTGTCCAATTTAGTTATATTAAACGCCTCTTACAAAACACATATCGGGAAATAGTGGTACTATTATTTGCTCGCCGTTCTGGTCAGGGCGGTAAGGAGCGATGAAGAAATTAGAAGAGCATAGCTATATATGTAAAATTGCATACAACACGTGCTCAGAACGAACGAAAAGAGACTTGGAGTGAATGTGTCTTTCGACAACTATGTAATGGTTACATTAAAGGAGTCTAGCTGCCTGTCTGTTTTTCTGTTGGAGGTCGCATGATTTAATGGGGATCGGTTGTTAGGCTAAGGTACGTGTAGTCACTAGATGTGTGGTAATATGATGTCTCAGTGATATTGTGAAGTCTAAATACTTTGGTAACTCCTTCAATCCACATTCTTCGTGGTCTTCCTCTGCCTTTTGATGTTTTACATTATCAATTTGTTTGTTTTCGTTGCTTACCAGTAAGGGTTCATTTTCGTTCAGTGGTCGAACCATTCTAGTCTCTGTTTTTCAATATATTTGAACATAGATACTGTTCCAATAGTTCTTGTAAGTTCTTCATTCCTCGCACAATCTCTTCGTATTTTGTTTGCTGCTTCTCTTAGGCATATTATTTCACTAGTAAACAATATAAAACTCTTTGTTCTTTAGCCAGTGTCCACCTAACTGTTAGAAGTCAAGGCGACAAAAGCTTCTGAATTGAAATCCCATTATAACAACTTGGTCTGGACCCACACAATATGTATGCAATAACAGAAATTCGCTATATACAACACAAACATTAAAGAAATAAAAATAACTGGGGATTTTGAAAAATGTTGTTATATAGGAAAGTTTGTTATCAACGAATTTGCTATATAGGGATTTCACTGTACTATCATCTACCACTGATCGGGAATTTAAAAGAAAATTAATAAAAAGTTTTTAGGATATGCTCCAGCCGCTAAATGTGACCATATCACACTCAACCTTATTATTCTTAATATCATCCGCCGACACAGAAAGAGTACTCACCTCTGCTCCTGCACTGTACTCCTAACGTGCAGAGATAAATGAGTTGCTCCTAAACTGTACTCTTAGCGTGCAGAGATAAATGAGTTGCTCCTAAACTGTACTCTTAGCGTGCAGAGATAAATGTGAGTACACTCCAGCGTGTCTAATGCCAGACTTACCGTTGAGAATATTTTTGCCAACATAAATTATATTTTTGTGTTGATTTCATCATTCTTCACCTGGCGTGGGCGAACATGTCTCTAGATAACACCATGCCTTCACAGATTTGTTTAATTTGTTTAGTGCATTTCGTATTTGATGGGAATTTGTAAAAACTAAATTCCATTAGAACCCAAAAGGGAAAAATATCTTTCAATATTTTCAATCCTTTTTCATCTCATATTTTTGTTCCCTTTCCCATACTGCGTCGTCTTCGTATTTATATATTAATATTCTTTAATTTCATAGTTTCTGCCATCTTTCTCATACTTAAATTTTTGTTGTTATTTGTGCTATCTTCTCTAAGCTTCTTATTCGTCTGTTGCTATAGTGACCAGAAATTATCACGTTTTGAGAATTGTATTGATTTTATTTGTCAAAAGGAGCGTATTGATTTTATTTGTCAAAAGGAGAGTGTATTGATTATATGTCTAATCTTTTATGTCGATTTTAAGTTGTCTTCAAGATTTTATTACATTCTTCGTGATTCTTCTTCTTCTTCTTCTTCGGCGTTCGCTCTCATGTAACCACAACGAATTTATCGTGTGATTTCCGCTGGGGAGCATGAAGTACGTTGTGCTGTAAGTTCCACAGTAGAACTGTGATTATTTGCACCCCGGTTGGCCACTCTGTGACCTGGACGTCCGAGGTCCAGCACATCCGTTTTCGTCATTTCTTTATTTCGGGTTTGGTCCCTAGTCCGTGACAGCCTCTGTCTGTCGCCGGGCTCGCTGTTGGACAAGACGGCTGTCGAGCGCGTCTATCTTGCACCATATGTTCCACCATCTATGAACTCATCTCGAGCAGTTGGACGTACTGAGCCTGTGCCTATCAGGTACTGAACCCTTTCTCTCTGCAAGTGTATGTCCGGTATAGGAAATTTTGACAGTAGGGTGGGCCATCGTTGTCCCTTTTATGCATACACCCATCCTGTACGACACCATTTCTCTTCGCGAGCATATTTCCGGTTTAGGAAGGCTCGACTTTAGAGTTGGGTTAGGTCTTCTTGCTTTTCCGAACGCCCTTGATTGGGTCTTGGTCTCTGCCTATAAGGAGTACAGGTAACTAGAAGCTCGTCTCGAGCTGACAGAGCTTGTAGCTCCCCTTTCCTAGGAACTTTTCACTTTCTATTTGCAGTTCGCGCTGCCCTCTGGCGCTGTTCTGCCCTTTTCTTGTGACATTGTACTCATTATGACATATTTGTTTCTCGCCATGCATCCACCTTTACGTGCCTTTTACATTGGTCGCCCCTCCAATGTTCTGACTGAACTAACTGGCGTCATTGTATGTCGACAGTGTCGCTGTATGTGGTGATGCTGGTGGCGTCGGAGATATTGTCTGTCTCTTTTGCAGTCAATTCTCTTTTAATCTGCTACCTCCACATTCTCGGACACAATCCCCAAATGATTTGGCCAGAATCAGCTCGAGCTGCTGTTTTTCTGTTACCAAGGTGCACCTGTGACCGTATACCACAGTAATAAGAGACGCAAAAATGTACCAGGGTGGTCTCCGTATATTAGAAATTAGTTTTACAACCATCTCAAGACAATATTGCAAGAAAACATCTGGAGGCCACCAAGATGTGGTTTTATAGAAGAATGTTGAAAATATTATGGATAGCTAAAAAGAGTAAAGGTATAATTTTACAACTCGTCAACTCAAATAGAGAACTGAGGTGCAAAGGGGACGCAATGCTCTCGACGGACCCAGAGTTAGCAGATAATCATTACCCCAAAAATACCTCCTCGCGGTGAACCCTGGAAACAGAAATACAACGGCTCGAGCTGATTCTGGCCAAATCATTTGGGGATCGTGTCCGAGAATGTGGAGGTAGCAGATGGAAAGAGATTTGACTGCATATGAGACAGACAATATCTCCGAGACCACCAGCATCACCACATACAGCGACACTGTCGACATACAGTGAAGCTAGTCAGTCCAATCCGAACATTGGAGGGGCGGCCAATGTAAAAGGTAGATGCATATCGATAGACAAATAGATTTCGTACTGAGTACACTGATACAATGAAATGGCAGAACAGCGCCAGAGGGCAGCTCCAACTGCAAATAGAAAGTGAAATGTTCCTAGGAAAGGGGAACTACAAGCTAGTTAGCTCGAGACGAGCTTCTAGTTTACCTGTGCTCCTTATAGGCAGAAACACAGACCAAATCATTGGCGTTCAGAAAAGCAAGAAGACCTGACCCAACTCTAATGTCGAGCCTTCCTATACCGGAAACATGCTTGCGAAGAGAAAGGGTTCCGTACCCGAAGAGCTCAGGCACAAAAGGGACAACGAATTTAGCCCTGGTCCAACTCTACTGTCAAGATTTCCTATACCGGATATATAATTGCAGAGAGAAAGGGTTCCGTACCTGATGAGCTCAGGCGCTACAAGGTTGCTCAGCTCGAGAACGCCTTGCTCTCAAACGCATGATGTGAGACTCGAACTTGGGCTTCACGATGTTCACGATTCCTGTGAACAACACCTCGTGTAGGAGGGCAAACGAGTCATGGTCCAGCTCTTATGGCGAGTTCTTCCTCATTCGGAACCAGGCTCGCGGATGAGAAACGGTTCAGTACCTAATGGGCACAGGCACAGTACTTCCAATTGCACGAGGTAAGTTCATAGACGGTGGAACACCTCGTGCGAGATAGACGTGAACGACAATCGTCTAGGCGAAGAGTCGCTACACATCCGCGTGCCCGGCGACAGATAGACAGGCTGTCATGTACTAGGGAAGCCTACTCTAATCACAGGCATGACGAAAACGGATGTGCTGGACCTCGGACGTCCTGATCACAAGTGGCCAACCGAGGTGCAAATAACACAGTTCTACTGTGGAGCTTGCAGCACAACGTACTTCACGCTCCCCGGCGGAAATCACACGAAATATTCGTTGTGGTTATATGAGAGCGAACGCAGAAGAAGAAGAAGAAGAATAGAGAACTTATTAACTGTATTAGAAAACTACAATCACAGTTTCTGGGTCATGTCATGAGAATAGGTGGGCTGGAGAACATATTAACAACTGGAAAGATCGAGTGTAAGAGAGAAAGAGGAAGACAAGGTAAAAAAAATGTTGGATAGTTTGAAAGCCTGGCATGATGCAGAATCATCAGAAATTATATTTAAAAGTATAACAAACAGAGGACTGTGGAGAGTCATGATGGCCTACGCCAGAAGGCATTCTACCAATGAATGTAAAATATTTACAACACAAAAGGTTCATATTACAATAAGAGCAATATTTTCAAATCATCTACCGATACATCAATCCACCATCAACAGCCGCAAATAGTTATGTAAAACCTCAAACCACCATCGGATATCATAAAATATAAAAAATTTTCCCTGTGGTCATTCTCAAACGCCCACGTGCTTCATATATATTGCAAGATGCAGCCTAGGGAGAAAGTAAACACAAAACGAAGGTTCTCACACTGTAAACTAAGGTCACCGCTACTAATGGTCGTTCTTGGGTGACGCACACACAAAAATATCCTGGTACTCAAATTGTAAACTAGGGGCACCACTGCACCACACCTGCTAAAATTCCTTGTTGGAAATCACACACACACACACACACACACACACACACACACACAAACGGTGGTCCTCAAATTGTAAAGTAGGAACCATCTCTGCACCACAATTATCAATATTCCCAAAACGTTGGATCTTTCATTGTAAAGCATGTTAATATTTTCTGCCTGCCAGTGAAAGAACTTTTAGCTGTTCTGACTCTGAGTTTACATATATTTACCACACAAAACACAGCAACACAAATAGAAACAAAATGGCTAACATTTGCATGTTATTTTATTTACGTACTAAAACCAAATCTGTAAAGTTCGGGAGTGTCAATGAGCGACACTCCTTGGATGGGTAACCCTGGATCCGTCGCACTCGGCGACCTTCTCGCGCTTGGCGCCCACTCTGAGCGCCACCGTTCCTGACTCCTCACTCAACCGATGAGGTATCACCGTTTTGATGGTTGCATCAATGGTATGAGATCAGCTGAGAACACATCTGTAGTTAGAACCATAGCTAACTTGTTCTATTATTCCCTCTTGGTCCAAGAGGCATGAGTAAGCCATCTGATTTGGCTGCTCGTCGAGACAGCCTTGACAATGACGCTGTCTATCCTCAAATAACGACAGCCAGATACCGTCAAGTATAAAACGGGAGAATCTGATCTGTAACAGAAATAATAAAGAAATGTCACCAGGTACAACACTGTAGAAAGTTGAAATATTAAAGAATGTGAATATATTTCATCTGCTGAAATCTTGTAGAAAGCTGAAATAATACAGAATGGACAGGCTTAGCACCCCTCGTTACAAATCTTGTAGAACTGTAGAAAGCTGAAATAATAAAGAATGGACAGGCTTAGCACCCCTCGTTACAAATCTTGTAGAATGCTCAAATAATAAAGTATAGAAATATTTTTCATCAGTTGAAATTTTCTAAAAATGTACAAGAATAAAGGAGATACATATTTTTGTCTAAAAATATATATTAAAGAGCTGGATCACCTCTTTATCTTCTCTTTTCTTTATAAGAAAATACTGAGTTTCGAGAACAAATGTCTTTGTAGGATAACTAACACCCATTGGAGTGAATTCAAATCTAATGATAAAATCAGAGAAGAGAAACATCAAAATTTCATCACAGATGTTATCAGAAAACGCCGTTAGTCCTACATCTGGCATGTCCTACGCGCAGACATCAACAGAATACACCACCAATCTCTTGAATGGATACCTACAGGCAAAAGAGCAAGGGGTAGACCAAAAGAAACACTCAGAAGAATAATACTTAGAGAAAGTAAAACAACCAATATTCATACTATTCAAGAACTGCACAGAATAGCTTTGAATAGACAGAATTGGAGAGATCTGACCTCTGCCCTATGCGCTAACTTCAGCGCAAAAGAAAAATGAATGAATATTTTTGTCACCTGTTGAAATGGTGTAGAATTCTGTAACAATAATGTATGCTTGGTGTTTAGTAATGTATGGTATTGATACAACAGACAAATAAAAGAGACTTTTGCGGTGGAGTTTATTTTGATGTTTGGTTACTGATCTGACGATGACTTGGCTATAGGAGTGAATTGAGTTGGAGGTCTGGCTGGCATGTAACTGGTTGCTGATCTGACGATGACTTGGCTATAGGAGTAAGCTTGTTTATTGTTGTAGGCATCTCTTATACATGCTTGGAGATGAAGAACTCTAGGGAAGCTAGAGCAGTCAATGCGTTACCCAACGTGCATAGCCATGACCGGTTACTTTATTATTTCAACCTTCTACAGACTTGTAACAAGGTGCTAACCTGTCAATTCTTTAATATTTTATCCTACTACAGACATGTAACAGGTGCTAATCCTGTCCATTCTTTATAATTTCCGCCTTCTACAGACTTGTAACACGCCAGTGTGTTGCCGGTCCCGAAATGGGAGCAAAGAATAGCAACACTGTTTACCTTCCATGTATGTAATAAAAGGCTACTAAGGAGGTTATGGGATGGAGGTGGCTGCCCCATCCCATATAGGGCCAGTGACCCAAAGCCATGCTGAAGTCGGATGTGTCAGACCGAAAGGCGCAGATATCGCAGTAATGCTGTAAACCATGACACAGCACATTCCGTTCTCCGGACTACATCCTGCAGGAGTTTGAGAACGAACGCAGAAGAAGAAGAAGACTTGTAACAAAGTGCTAATACTGTCCATTCTTTAATATGTTATCATTCTACAGACTTGTAACGAGGCGACAAGCCTAACCACCCTTAATTATTTCAGCCTTCTACAAGATTTCAGCATATATTCACATTCTTTAATATTTCAACTTTCTACAGTGTTGTACCTGGTGACATTTCTTTATTATTTCTGTTACAGATCAGATTCTCCCGTTTTATACTTTAGGGTATCTGGCTGTCGTTATTTGAGGATAGACAGCGTCATTGTCAAGGCTGTCTCGACGAGCAGCCAAATCAGATGGCTCACTCATGCCTCTTGGACCAGGAGGGTAAAATAGAAAAGTTAGCTATGATTCTAACTACAGATGTGTCCTCAGCGGATCTCGTAACCTTGATACAACCATCGATATTTCGTTACCTCGTGTATACGGCGCTGGGATGGGTGGCTTTCAAAGCGCACCTTTCGCGAGAGGATCACCGAGTGCGACGACGCCAGTGGCACCAATCCGAAGAGTGTCGCCCACCGACACTCCTGAACTTTGTAGATTAGGATTCAGTATGTAAATAAAAGAACATGCAACTGTTAGCCTCTTCGTTTCTATTTGTGTTGCTGTGTTTTGTGTGTACAATATATGTAAACTCAGAATCGGAACAGCTAAGAGTACTTTCACTGGCAGGCGGAAGATATTAACATGGTTTACAATGCAAAATTCAACAGTTTGGGAATATTCGAAATTGTGGTGCAGAGGTAGTCCCTACTTTACAATGCGAGGACCATCGTTTTATGTGTGTCTTATCCAACAAGTAATATTAGCAATTGTGGTGCAGTGGTGACTCTAGTTGACAATGTTAGAACCAGGAATTTGTACGGATTACCAAACAAGAACAATTATCAGCAGTGACCCTAGTTTACAGGGTGAGAACCCTAATTATGTGTCTTTCTCCCTAGGAGGCATCTAGTAATATATATGAATCACGTGGGTGTTTGGAGAATGACCACATGGATATTTATTTTTATTTTGCGAGCGTCGGCTGGTGGTTTGAGGTTTTACATAACTATTTGCGGAGGTTGATGGTGGTTTGAGGTTTTACATAACTATTTGCGGAGGTTGATGGTGGTTTGATGTGTCGGTAGATGATTCGAAAATATTGCTCTTATTGTAATATGAAGCTCTTGCGTTGTAAATATTGGTAAAAATTTTATATTTTCTCAGATATTGAACGCAGGTATTTGGTCATTTACTAGATGTGCATGGCGCATCTTCACCTGGCAATGTTTTGTGGTGAGAAAAACATGCCCAAGTCCTCCTAGTTGTGAATATTTTTATGTTTATTTTACAAATATTGTTATGTTTCTTGAGAAAGGTCCCTGTTGTACTGTAACTTGTAAAATTGATTTTGTTCTTTGTTTTATTGTTAGTTATTTATTTTTAACACTGATAGTTAGGATTATATAGTATTTTGGTTAGCGCATGCGGTTGCGTCTGTGGGTCTCACCAATGGCCCACTAGATAAATCACCCATGCAACAGAAAACCTTAGTAGATGACATGACTTTATATTGAGGTTATCTTCTTATAGAAGCTTCATTGCTCATCATCTATATAATCCCGTAGTCGTAACCTTCGATAACAGTTACCATGTTGTTCCGACATGCCGACGTTGTGCTTGAACTAGTTACGGGCACGGCGTGGGTGGGTGGAACAACAAAGAAACCTGTCGAAAGAGTTGTGCCCTGATGTTGACGTCTGTTTTTGGCAGCATTAGACTCGAAACACCATCGAGTCTAGTGGCTGCTGGAACAGAGGGCGGAGCACTTATGGGAATATCCCACGTGCTGTGAGGCCAGTTTTTAATCAAGAAAATCAAGATTTTACAGTAACCTTTCTACCTTATTTAATATTTCCTACTTATTCGTTTGGTTACTGCTGCACTCTCCATTTTGTCGGACATCCTCAAATATTTTGGTTATTTATATTTGTGTGCGAGTGTGTGTGTATATATATGTAGATATGTATAGATGTATGATATATGTAGCCATGTATATATTAATCTATGTAGACATTATGTTGGTATGTACATACATATGTGTGTTTGTAGGTATGTATAGATGTGTATATCTATTTATGTAGTTATGCATGTACATTTGTATAAGTGTATGTGTATATCCGTCCGGCTATGTGGCGGCGTGGTACAGAGCGCGTCTGTGGTGGTCAAGGTACCAGATTCGAATCCCGCTAAGGCAAAACGAATCACAGGTAATAGTAAGCAATGACAAACTACTGTACGAGTTTTTTACCTAGAAAATCACTACAGCTAAAAAAACTGCGTTGAGGGTTAAATCTTGAATAGGAAATACTAGCAAAAATGTCTGTATTAACTAGTTGTATTATGTCTACAGCAGACACATACATACATACATACACACAGGCATACGCAGAAAAGGCAGTCGTCTAGGAGTTCCAAGATTTGCTCTCAAACCTTGCCCTAATTGATCCATCGGTCCAGCATTGTAGCTCCAGCTATTTCCGACTACAAGCAAAAGTCTGTTGCGCCGCTTGTGTTAGTCATGACTGGACCAGACACGTTGATCAGATTCGGTTTAGACAGCAGAATCGATTCGAAAAGACAGATCAATAACGTCTCCTACCCATGTTCATCTCCGCTTTTCTTCCTGTTTGTGGATTGCCAAATTTGTAAGGTTTTCTTTCAGTTTTTCTTTTCGTCTTCTCCTCAGCGAATAATCGTGTCTACGATTACAGAATGACGAATACGGTGACTTCAGGTCAAGATAAACTTGTGTGTGTGTTTGGGTGTATGTGTGTGTGACAATATCTTGACCAATGAGGTAGGTAGGTTTTTCCCGTGAGTATCAGGGACATTTTTCTCTGTTCACAAACTCTAGCACATTAATAAGTGTGTACTTTACAAAACGGAATGCATTGTGTCATGGTGTACAGCTTGCCTGTAATCTCTGCACCTTTCGTCCGGACACAGTCGGTTTCTGCATGATTTTGGATCACTTTGACCAACTAGAGCAGTGGTTCTCAACATTTTCAGATGGGGAGAGCCGCACACATGTAATCGTTGGTGCTCGCGAGCCCTTTTTAACTCACATGACGCGAGCACATGCCCAAGCACCAAGGTGCTCCGGGTTGATAACGCCTGTTTTAGGAATAGGACAGCCAACTTCACCCCTGAAAATGTCATATGCCGCTTCTTACAACGCGCATTTCAGGTAATAGTGTCAGAATTATTTGCTCCCTTTCATGCCCTGTCGACTTGCAGGAGATGTAGGGCCATGAGAAAGGAGATATAAACATTTATATAGTAAGAGGCGACAAAGGAAATTATATTATTGAAGACAACGTCGACTTTTCAATTAAATGAAGAACATTGCCACATAACAACTTTAAAAAAAATTCATTCTCAAACTCCTGATGGGTATCAGGATGTAGCCCATATTCCTGAATGTGTTCGGTAATGCTATAACGCGTGCCTAAAATAGCAGCGCCTTTCGTCCAGTCTCACCCAATAGGTTAAAGTGACCAACGACATGCTAAAATCGTATGTTTCTGGACGAAAAGCGCCGCTATTGTATGCACGCTTTAAATAATGATCTAACAGATTCAGCTATCTGGACTACATCCTGATAGTGTGTGGATCATCAGGATGTTTGAGAATGAAACGAAGAACATTTTGTAATGTGGCAAGGTTCTTCATTCAATTGAAAAGTCAATGTTGTCTTCAATAATATAATGCCATCAATTGTTCTTTATTATTTCACACTATCACTTTATCTACTCATGTACATAGATCTATGTTCTACTGTCTGCTTGACTTTACATAGATCTATGTTCTACTGTCTGCTTGTCTTCTTTACATAGATCTATGTTCTACTGTCTGCTTGTCTTCTTTACATAGATCTATGTTCTACTGTCTGCTTGTCTTCTTTACATAGATCTATGTTCTACTGTCTGCTTGACTTTACATAGATCTATGTTCTACTGTCTGCTTGTCTTTACATAGATCTATGTTCTACTGTCTGCTTGTCTTCTTTACATAGATCTATGTTCTACTGTCTACTTGTCTTCTTTACATTGACACATGTTCTACTGTCAATTTGTCTTCTCCACATGAACACATGCTCTATTTTCAGCTTTTCTTCTCCACGTGAACAAAAAGGTTTATTTTCAGCTTTTCTTCTCCACATGAACAAAAAGGTTTATTTTCAACTTTTCTTCTCCACATAGACACATGAGGCTTACCCAGTCCCAGAGTGTTGTACGCGTGATAATTGAGTTAGTCCATATACATTACAAGACCTATTGGCTAATGTGAAATCCAGTCTTAAAAAATGAATCAGTTAACTATTTCCGCGATTTTCATTTGTTAATATACAAAGCATAATAATAATTATCATCAAACCCATAACCTTTAGGGTCGTAAGGGTGTCACTCTGGAAACAACACACAAATTTCGCCATGTCTGTCTGTTATCAGTTTGTTCTTTGAGCGTGAAGAATCTTAAATCTGTTTAGTAGTAAATATTATCAATCCAAACTTTCCTCAGACTTCCTCTTCTTCTACCCTCAACTGTTCCCTGCAAGATATTTTGAGAATGAAAATTGTACCTCATCACGTGGCCAAACGTGACCATCATAATCATATTGACCACTAAAAATCACGGAAATAGTTAAATGCGTCGTTAAGAAGGCTGGGTTTCACATTAATCAATAAGTTATATATTGTAGACGAACATGGTTGAGTCTGTAGTCTGCAGTGGTTACTTGTTACCTGGTCTCTTCATGACAATCATTAGAACAACGGTCATCTAGGTATGTTTATGGATGTGTTACGATTTTGCAAAAAAGTCGGTTTTCAAGAAGCTTTGCCAGGATGTCCAACTTTGGACAAATTTTCATAAAATGTAGCTGAAAAATGTATGATACTCGTGTATACCAAGCCCTTCTCCTTTGTATTCCTGCGTGCTAATCTGACATAGCGTCATTTATCTTTACTTTTCCTCTTTTTTCTGTGCTCCTCATTGGTTGGCTGCACAAGGTAGACGCAAAGCGAGATATTCGGTGGTATAGAAGACCTTCCAACAGAATTAATTACGGTCCCATTCGTTACGACTTTTAATTATTGTTAAGATTTCGGTTGGACACTATTTATATACTTAGTCGCCTTGGCTATTTTTGGCATGATATTCCAATTACGTAAATAATGACAAAAGAAACGTCCGACAATAGTCAAACAAGGTAACGAATGGGGCCTTAATTAATTCTGTTGGAAGGTCTTATTGAAAACGGTCATCATAAAAAGCTACTATAATCAGCGGCATCAACCAAGATGAGTATCGCTGCTTGAGATCAACACGTAATGCCATTGTGGAAATGGACTTGGTATTTACTGTAAAAGAAATCTCGGCGGTTTTTTTTTTTTTGTAGGAGCCGACCCTTTTTGTGACGTTATAGCAGGGCTTTCAACAGTGGAATCCAGTTCTAAAAATCTGGTCCCGGCCGATGAAATATTGACGTAATAACAGATATTCGCTATATACAATATTTGAAATTAAGAATAAAAATAATTAGGTAATTTGGAAAGCTGTGTTAAATAGGAAACGCGTTATAAATATGTGCTCTATAACGGGATTATACGGTATATATAGCCGTGGTGGCACTCATAAATCTAATTTCGTGTAACAATATTTATTCTTCTGTGTTCTTTCTCTCTGATAGACAGCACGAATTTACCTGTGGTTTTTTGCCGGTCAATGTAAGGTAAATTGTGCTTCCGGTTGCTTTCCGTCATGTAGACTTAGCACATCCAACTTCGGCATGTTTTTAATAGCACATCCAACTTCGGCATGTTTTTAATACGTATGAGTTTCTATTGCCTATATTGAATGTGTCAACAAGTAATTATGTATCTCGGATGTTGCGATTCGCGATATCTTAACCTCTATTATTGTTTATGGTAAAGAAGCTTTAATATAACTAAATATGACACGTTCGCGGTTGAATGTGGTGTAACTCACCAGAAGGGGTACTTAAAATATGAAACAAAGATTGACTTGTGACAGCCTTTCGTAATGTCGCCGTGCATAGAGTGCGATTCAAATCTAGGCCATAACATTTGATCACCCGCTGTGCCCTTGGACTTTACAAGTCAAAACATGTCCCTGAATACAGGGCATGACTTAGAAGACAAGGCATCTAGACAACTAACAGAAACAGGTCCCATTTTGGTATTTTCACAACAAACCGTCACGTGTTCTCAAAAATGTGTACTCTTTCGCCCCTCCCCTCCTTGTTTGGTGCTCAGTCTGATGTTGGGGCCTATAGGCTGTACATAGTTTGTCTATGTAGGAGTTACTTGCTGTCTGTGTGGCAGTCTCCGCGGAAAAGGTAAGCACGTATTTGGATTTTGGTCGCTTACATCTATCTCGTACGAGGTGTTTCGCTGCCAGTAATCTTATCTCGCATAGTTAGACCTTGACAACTGATAGTACTAAAGACATAACTGCAAAAAAGTAAACATGTTCTTATTCGGTACATATTTTATTATTGTCTGGGTATTCATTGGGCACTATTTATATAATTGGAGTAGCCCGCCAAAAATAACCAAGGCCGACCAATGAAATCCTGGAAAATAATCACAACCGGCCTTCTATGTCATCAGTCCACAGATCGTGACTTGAGTCCGGTCATGGTTAGACGGTCCATTACTCTCTGCGTCATGGGGTAGTGAACCTTTCTTAGCGGTGAACTTGTTTCCGAAATAGAGAAAGCTCTACATTCATACAGACAGTCTGGATTCTTTTATGGTTCCATGTTTGGCCAGAAAAAATATTACGGATTTTGACACAATTAGGATGTTTCCTTCTTATGGGGTCTTCAAATGTATAGACAAGTGACTTAAATGAATTCTAGTTTTTAATATTCGCGCTGTCCCTTTGAACAGAACACAGTTGCCAACCAAACTATCGCATAGAGCAGTAGTGGGAAAATATGGCCCCTGGGAAATTCTGGCACGTCGGCCTATTCTTTCCGGCCCGCCTGTTTTATCTAATAGTACTATATATGCTCGGGGAGATGACGTCTGCTGTACACACAATTGATAAGTAATCATATTTCAGAATTACTGTTTACTAATTATGATTTACGTATGCTATACGTTTTATATAATGAATTAAATCACGCAAAAATATAGTTAACATTTCACAAAACGAATCAAGTCATACACAAAAGTAGTTCACAGTTCACGAAACAAATCAAAATAGACCAAAAAATGTAGATAACAAGTCACAAAACTAATGAAATTACACACAAAATACAGTTCATGAAATACAAAATGTAGTTAACAGTATGAAGTGAATCAAATTGCATGCAAAATTTAGTCAACATTTCACAAAACCAATTAAATCCCAAAAAAATAATTTAGTAAAAGTTCACAAAAATTGAATAGCATACAAATATAGTTAATAGTTCACAAAACAGTTTGAAGCACACACACACACAGAGAATTAGTTAACAGTTTGAAGCACACACACAGAGAATTAGTTAACAGTTTGAAGCACACACACACACACATAATTAGTTAACAGTTTGCAAAACAGTTTGAAGCACACACACACACACACACAATTAGTTAACAGTTTGAAGCACACACACACACACACAATTAGTTAACAGTTTGAAGCACACACACACACACACACAATTAGTTAACAGTTTGAAGCACACACACACACAATTAGTTAACAGTTTGAAGCACACACACACAATTAGTTAACAGTTTGAAGCGCACACACACACACATAATTAGTTAACAGTTTGCAAAACAGTTTGAAGCACACACACACACACACACACAGAATTAGTTAACAGTTTGAAGCACACACACACACACACATAATTAGTTAACAGTTTGAAGCGCGCGCACACAAACACATAATTAGTTAACAGTTTAAAGCGCGCGCACACACACACAGAATTAGTTAACAGTTTGAAGCGCAGACACACACACACACACATAATTAGTTAACAGTTTAAAGCGCGCACACACACACACAGAATTAGTTAACAGTTTGCAAAAAAGATTCGCTCACAAAAAATAAATAGATACAACTAAATATATATATAATATGTTACGGTCAGTACCCAGGTTTCCAAATATTTTGGAGTCGTCACCAATGTTATTTAAGCTTAGTTATCAGCGACCTCATACATGTTGTGTTTTTTTTAAATTGTTAATATGGTAAAAGAAAAAACGGCATACTTTTTTCTTGTTTTTTTTCTGTTGCCCGAAAGGGAAGCAAAGAATAGTAGTGCTATCTGCCATGTATGCTGTAAGGCGCGACTAAGGAGATATTAGGGGTGTGATTGACTGATCCATCTCATAGAGGCTAAAAAAAGGTCCAAAAAACAATGTAGAAGTTGGATGACAGAACGAAATTTCATAATGTCGCAACCAAGCTGTAAACTATGACAATGCATTCCTTTCTCTGGACTACATACTGTTATTTTACATGAGTTACTCCGAAGAACCAAAACAAAAACAAAACAAAAAACTATTTAAGTGTAAACTAATTCGTTAAAATGTTAATTTTTAATGTCACACTTCTGTCATTGTCAACATTCATTTTTTCTGGTTTTAAATTATCAAATGAAGAACACTTGAAATCCCACTTACGGAGATATGTAGACGAGAAATTGGGTGAATATCTCGAAACCCATCTCTACATTTGTATTTGAGGTTCTATCATTGCGATCTCCCGGTCAACATGGACTTGACCTTTTTTTAGGGGTGGTATCTAAATACTAAAAGGGAGTTTACCCTAAACTTCTTTCATTTTAAAGGGTAAACTCCCTTTTTGTTTTTATATAGCCACTAGCCATCCCTAGAAATGGTCAAGTCCATGGTAATAAGGAGATCTTGATGATGTAATTTGATTGTGAAAGTGAACATTGATTGAAAATCAATATTTTATTTAGTTTACTGTTGCAGTTTGTCTCCGTCGCGTCCGTCTGTGCCAAGGTACCAGGTTCAAATCTCGCGATGACAGCTGTGCATCCTTACGGTTCAGAAAACATTGGCAACCTACTACACGTATTTATATTGCGAGAAAATCAAAGAATTAAGGGGAAAGGCGATGTAGATGGACAGGACATGCATTAAGAAGACAACAGAAACCATTTAGACAGACATTGCTCTGAATCTCACAAGAATAGAGGAAGACCAGAAAATATCCGGAAGAAAGAATTAGATTCAGAGACACACAGATTTCTTGAACATGACATAGATTTGGAAGAAATAACTGACAAATATTTGGAAGAAATAACTGACAAATATTTGGAAGAAATAACTGACAAAGATTTGGAAGAAATAACTGACAAAGATTTGGAAGAAATAACTGACAAAGATTTGGAAGAAATAACTGACAAAGATTTGGAAGAAATAACTGACGAAGATTTGGAAGAAATAACTGACGAAGATTTGGAAGAAATAACTGACAAAGATTTGGAAGAAATAACTGACGAAGATTTGGAAGAAGTAACTGACAAAGATTTGGAAGAAATAACTGACAAAGATTTGGAAGAAATAACTGACAAAGATTTGGAAGAAATAACTGACAAAGATTTGGAAGAAGTAACTGACAAAGATTTGGAAGAAATAACTGACAAAGATTTGGAAGAAATAACTGACAAAGATTTGGAAGAAATAACTGACAAAGATTTGGAAGAAATAACTGAAAGATTTGGAAGAAATAACTGACAAAGATTTGGAAGAAATAACTGACAAAGATTTGGAAGAAATAACTGACAAAGATTTGGAAGAAATAACTGACGAAGATTTGGAAGAAATAACTGACGAAGATTTGGAAGAAATAACTGACAAAGATTTGGAAGAAATAACTGACAAAGATTTGGAAGAAGTAACTGACAAAGATTTGGAAGAAATAACTGACAAAGATTTGGAAGAAATAACTGACAAAGATTTGGAAGAAATAACTGACAAAGATTTGGAAGAAGTAACTGACAAAGATTTGGAAGAAATAACTGACAAAGATTTGGAAGAAATAACTGACAAAGATTTGGAAGAAATAACTGACAAAGATTTGGAAGAAATAACTGAAAGATTTGGAAGAAATAACTGACAAAGATTTGGAAGAAATAACTGACAAAGATTTGGAAGAAATAACTGACAAAGATTTGGAAGAAATAACTGACAAAGATTTGGAAGAAATATTGATGATAAGGACAAGATGGGAGTTTGCAGAGGGTCTATGCTCCGAACCGAGCTAAAATGTGCGTAGAATTGGCAGACAAAACGGTGTCTGATAAACTATTTGTTCTGACCCTCTATGCAGATCTATAAGTAATATATTCTTGGCCCGTCATGCAGATCTAAAGGTATTATATTATTCTTCTTCGGCGTTCATTCTCAAACTCCAGCGGGATCTCTCTCACTTGTACAAGGACTACTAGATCTCCAGTAGGATGTAGTCCAGGGAATGCAATACATTGTGTCGGCGCTATATTTGTGCCAAATGGCCCAGCACATCCGTTTTCGGCGGAGTATTATATTTAATGAGTATTATATATAGAATTAGTGAGAATTATGTTGAGATATAGTGAGAATTATGTTCAGATATAGTGAGAATTATGTTGAGATATAGTGAGAATTATGTTGAGATATAGTGAGAATTATGTTGAGATATAGTGAGAATTATGTTGAGATATATGTTGATTACTGCTGAACCAGTGGTTATGTCATTTGACCCACTACTATCATGTGATATATGCATATGTGTGTGAGCTGTTGATTTGTTACATATAGAGTGTAATACTTTTCCAGCCAGGGTAAAATATATTACGATTGCAAGAAAATAGTGTAACAGGAAAAATAATATTGCACAGAATTTATAGAAATGCAGTGGAATCCCATTATAATAACTAGGTCCGGACCGACAAATATGTATGTAATAATAGAAAGAGATTTTGAAAAGTGTTGTTATATATGGCAATTTGTTATAAAGGAATGCGATATAGAGGGATTGCACTGTACTGGGAAATAGAATTTGTTTAAAGAACAGATAGATTATAGACAAGAGATGGAGAAACGTTAAATTCAGGAATGAGACAAAACATTTCGGTCGCGTATTCTCATGTGTTGATCGACAAGGCACTAGATGATATTGTTTCTGATGTCACACCGGTTGAGTCAGCAGTTTCTTCTGTCTGACCTGGAATGACGTGACAGAACTGAGATTTAAGCTTACAATTCTGTGGCGGTAATTTAAGTTTGAAAAAAATCACTCCACAAGTGTAAGATGTGAGCTGTGCATCCCTCATCGATCTGACAGCGGCTGTATTCTATCTGGATTCTGTAATTCCAACACTGGTGGTGCCATCTTTAAAAACGGGGATTATGGGAAGGGGTCTATTTTCCTTTCAAATGCCAAGGAGACCCGAAACGAGGATTCAATTTTGGAAGGGTGTTACACCGATAGACGAATACAAATTGTTAACTATAGAGAGGATAAAAATTGTTAACTATAGAGAAGATAAAAATTGTAAACTATAGTCAGGATAAAAATATTAACTATGACGAGGATAAAATTGTTAACTATAGTCAGGATAAAAATATTAACTATGGCGAGGATAAAATTGTTAACTATAGTCAGGATAAAAATATTAACTATGGTGAGGATAAAATTGTTAACTATAGCGAGGTTAAGAATGTTAACTATAGCGAGGTTAAGAATGTTAACTATAATCATGATAAGATTAGAGGATAATAATGTTAACTATAGAGAAGATACAATTTTTTAACTATTGTAAAGATAACAATGTTAACTATTGCGAGGATAAAAATTGCTAACGGTAATAAGGATAAGAATGTTAACTAGAGAGAAGATAAGAATGTTAACCATAGAGAGAATAAGAAAATTAACTATGCTGGGATAGTAATTTTTAATTTTAAAAAGGACAAAAAATGTTAACTATAGTGAGGATAAGAATGTTAACTATAGTCAGGATAAGAATGTCAACTATAGTCAGGATAAGAATGGCAACTATAGCCACGATAAGAATGTCAACTATAATCAGGATAAGAATGTTAACTATAGTCAGGATAAGAATGTCAGCTATAGTCAGGATAAGAATGTCAGCTATAGTCAGGATAAGAATGTCAGCTATAGTCAGGATAAGAATGTCAACTATAGTCAGGATAAGAATGTTAACTATAGTCAGGTTAAGAATGTTAACTATAGTCAGGATAAGAATGTTAACTATAGTCAGGATAAGAATGTTAACTATAGTCAGGATAATAATGTTAACTATAGTCAGGATAAGAATGTTAACTATAGTCAGGATAAGAATGCTAACTATAGTCAGGATAAGAATGTTAATTATAGTCAGGATAAGAATGTTAACTATAGTCAGGATAAGAATGTTAACTATAGTCAGGATAATAATGTTCCAATGAGTGAATATGGAATTAATAGAGATGATAGACGTTCATACAGTGTTATAGAGACGAGGGGAGTGGGTTCATATAGTTCAATAGAGACGGTAGGTGTTCATATAGTGTAATATAAACAGGGGGTTCATATAGTGCAATAGAGACAGGAGGGGTTAATATAGTGTAATAGAGAAGGGGGGTTCATATAATGTAACAAAAACGGAACGGGGTTCATATAGTGTAATATAGACGGATTGGTTCATATCGTGTAACAGCGATGAAATGGGTTCGTATAGTGTAATAGAGACAGGGGGGTCATATAGTGTAATAGAGACGGGGGGGGGGGTTGTTCATGTAGTGTAATATAGACGGGGGGTTCATATAGTATAAATAATTGTTATTAGATGATGTTATTAGATTTCGGATGATGATAAATAATGTGGATGGTGATAATGTGGATGGTGATAATGTGGATGGTGATAAAGGATGTGGATGGTGATAAATGATGTGGATGGTGATAAAGGATGTGGATGGTGATAAATGATGTGGATGGAGGTAGATAACTGCGTGTTAGTAGAGATAAGAGTTAAGGTAATATTGTCGACAAGATGATGAAGTTAAAAGATAAAAAATTGTAACGTCTGAAGCTAGACTTGAATTTTATTTGAAATAGACGCTAGCGGGGTGGGAATTGTGATGGCTACGTCTAGAAGCTGACTCATCAGACGCGACAAGACGGGGAGATGAAACAGGAACAAAAAACAGAAACGTCTTAGAGACATCAGAAACACGAGGTGGGGGAGGGGATTCGCAAATTGGAAACAGAGACTAGACAGGGACATTGTTTAACACATTTATCACGGACAGACAAGAGAATGAAACCTAATATGTCTAAACATTGACACAGAATATCATAGACCCCCATTATTACGGGACAGTACTTAATACCAATGTTATCTTCTCATGGACGTCAACTACAAATCAAATGTAGACTTTTTATTTAGAACCAAAATAGATTATTTCAGAATATAAATGATCATGTTTTATTTAACATTGTCTAGAATGTTACAGTCAAAAAATAAAATGTTTGGTGGATCCACGGCAACGTAGGTATATGTAAGGTATGCAATAAGTCATAAAAAGAGTCGGTTGCTATAAAAATAGTCGGGATTCCGCTTACAGTAAATACCAAGCCATTTTCCAGAATAGCCCTGCATGCTTATCTCACGCATCTTCTCACTCATCTTGGCTGATGTGACGCATCTTCTCACTCATCTTGGCTGATGTGACGCATCTTCTCACTCATCTTGGCTGATAAAAAAAAGTGTCATTAGTCTTAGAGGATTGTTTTCACAGTTCTCGGTTTCCTATATGCACTCCGTCACTTTCCAAGATACGGCAAGTCGCCTGCCGAGAGTACCATTCATAGCACGTAACTCCGTACCTTTAAGCGATAATCCACAGGGATCTCCGAAAAAAATCAACCTTGTACACAAGAAGACAAGCGGATTCGAACTCATGACCTCTTCAACACAAGACGAACAGCTTAACCACTGCGCGAGGGTCAACTCAACCAACTCGTTTTGTAAAGCCGAAGCCTGACCTTATGTACGTTATATGATCGTGGTTGATCCCTACGTTCTGAATAGGATACACGACCACTTTTTAATTGACTAATTCTGTTCTTCTTCTTCTTCTTTCGTTCACTTGAAACATGTCTATATCTGTAATTCTGTCTCCTTAATAAAACTCACTGTCTTTTGTAGTTCATACAGTGTCCCATAGAGCTTTGATTCCAGTGTTGTTTACTCTGGCCAATATGTCTGCCTCAGCGTTTCATGCTCAGAACACTCTTGAAGTATATTTTTGGCACTCTGTGCTGCCTGTCCACATGTACAAATGGCCGTGTTGCCAATCTTGAACTTTGTATACATGTGACTGCGGAGTCGGTACTAATTCTGTTCTGAAGCGGAGAGGTACAGAGCATGTCTCGGGTGGCCACAGTATCACGTTCGATACCAGCAGAAGAAAATTGTACATCCGGACCGTTTACAAGGAATTGGCAACCCTATGTATATTACGTATGAAATAACTAAAGCCGAAAAAGGTAAAGTTAGGTCCCAAGGCTCACCTGCCGTGGAGGGTAAAGAAAACAGGTCATGTACTGAACCGCAGCAACTATTTGGTCGGATGGCCAGTCCCTTCCTTGCTGTGTTTAGCTTCCCTAACTCATGCGTCAGGTACCCGTTTACAGCTACATCCACTGGAGAAAAAATCATGTCAGGCGAGAAATCACGACTCTGATTTTGTTAAAGTTGTTTTTCGGACATTGATTTGAACCTGACACGCTGTAATCTACTGACAGTAAGCAAGCTCACTATCAACTAGAGTACTGCGCTCCTCTCACAGCTATCAAATGTTGGGTTAATACGACGTCCAGAATAGGATAAGCTGGTAACTTATCAATTGACCCGTACAACGTGGACAGAGAGGAAAGACAAGAACAAGACTGAAGGGATATGCTGGTAAAATCAAGGAGAACTCTCACGGACATACAGGGTGTGTTCCTTGTGTAACCAAGGATGATCCTTATCGCTTCATTTTGAATTCTCTCCAGACTCTCAATCTTTGTGTGACTTGCGGTGATAGTGGCGTCTGCGTATTCAATGACAGGGAGGACACGAGCCTCATATAGATTACGAGCATCGATTGTTTAGAGAACATAGTCACAACAGGCAAAAGTGAAGGCAACAGAAACAGAGGGTGACAACGTGAGAAAATATTAGACAATTTGACACCCTGGCACGGCAAGGAAACAACAACGACCTTGATACATAATACTGTGGACAGAGAGCTGTGGAGAGCCTTGACCGCCTACGCCAGCCGGCATGGCACCTGATGATGATGATGATGTCACATGTATTTATTAAAGAGAGGCATAATCTCAGACTAATCATAATCTCAATTTACATTTATGACATGATGTCATCTGTATTTATGACATATGTTTGACAATATTTACGTCTGACATCATGTATTTATGACATCTATGTGACATGTATTTATGGTATCTTTGTGACATTATGTATTTATGGCATCTGTGTGACATGTATTTATGTTTGACATGTATTTATGTGTGACATGTATTTATGTGTGACATGTATTTATGTCTGGCATGTATTTAAGTGTGACATGTATTTATGTCTGACATGTATTTATATGTGACATGTATTTAAGTGTGACATGTATTTATGTCTGACATGTATTTATGTCTGACATGTATTTATATGTGACATGTATTTATGTGTGACATTTATTTATGTGTGACATATTTGTGTGACATGTATTTATGTGTGACATGTAGTTATGTGTGACATGTATTTATGTGTGACATGTATTTATGTGTGACATATTTGTGTGACGTGTATTTTATGTGTGACGTGTATTTATGTATGACGTGTATTTATGTATGACGTGTATGTGTGTATTTATGAGTGGCGTGTACTTAGGCCTATGTGTGGCATTACGAATATATATGTGACATGTATTCATGTCTACCGTGTAATTATGCGTGACATTATATAATTTTATGGGAATACATTTATGCGTAACATGTATATATGTGCAACATGTATTATAAATGACATGTACTTATGTCATCTATGTGGCATTGTGTATTTATACATTGTTTTCTTTTTCACATTATGTATTTATGGTTTCTATGTGACAATATCTATTTACGTATGACATATTGTATGTATGTCATCTGTGTGACATTCTGTATTTATGACATATATGTCATATGTATTTATTACAGAGAGGCATGATCTCATAATCATTCTTAAACACTCCCAGTCCCCCACCCACCCCCACCCCCAAAACTATTCATCATATACAATATGTTCATATTGACCGGCACAAAAACTAGCTAGAAATTTGAAACTGGTCAGAACGATGACTGGTCACATTCATTTACGATTCATACATGCAAAGACATGGGCAGCTGAATTGTGAGATGAATGTGAGTGATTGGCTGAGTTTGTGGATATCTACAATCTATGATTGTAATGCTATTTCTCATGATGACATGGACGCTCCCTGTCAAATGTTGACATTATCATCTCGATCTCCACCTTGTGGGTGCACGGGCGGGAGACGATGACTCACCAAATGCAAAGGAAGAAGGATAGAGAAGATTTGGAGCGATAATATTCATTTGATGCGAATGATGAAAACTGGGTGAACAGGTAGTGTATTATTTGGAAATGTGCATATGAAAGAAGTTGATCTTTAAGGTGATACATGGAGGGAAAATGAACACATGAAAGATTTGAATTCTATGGAGTTAAATGGACAAGAAGTGAACATATGAAAGAACTTGACTTATAGGGTAATACATGGACGGAAAATGAACATATGAAAGAAATTGAATTCAAGGATGCTACATGCATAAGAAATGAACATATGAACGAATGTGAATTATAAGTCTTGCAAAACAAAGTAGTATGTCGAATCTGTAATTGTGTAATATATATTGTTGTATAATCTGTAATTGTGAAATCTGTAATTGTAAAATCTGTAATTGCATAGTATATAATTATGTAATCTGTAATTATGTAATCTGTAGTTGTGTAATGTATAATTATGCAATCTGTAATTTCGCATTATGTAATTGTGTAATCTGTATTGTATAATTAGTAATTGTGTAATTTGTATTTGTGTAATATATTGTGTGTAATCTGTAATTGTGTAATCTGCAGTAGTGTAATCTGTAATCGTGACATCTGTAATTATGTAATCTGTAAATGTGCAATTGTATTCTGCAGTCTGGAATCGTGTAATATGTAATTGTGTCATCTGTAATTATGTAAAATGTCATATGTAATTGTATAATCTGTAATTGAGTAATATTAATTGTCTAATATATAATTGTGTAATATATAATTGTGTAATCTTCAATTGTGTAATCTGTAATTGAAACAATCCACATTTATACTGTTTATTATTTACTGGGAGATGTCGAGCTTCTATGGAATTGTTCAGTGTTTAATTCAAAAAACTAAACTAAAACGAAATAACACTACTGTACACTAAACTAAACTAAACAATTCTATTATAATCTAAGTCAAAATAAACTAACTCAAAATAAACTAACTCACCTTACTGTACTATAATACTGCAAGTAAACCTAAACTAAACTGTATTATACTGATTTCAAGTAAACTAAACTATAGTAAGCTAAGTTGTGCTATGCTATACTGTACTATAATATATTCAATTACTGTAAGCTAAACTAACTAAACCATGAACAACATTACAATAATACTGTAGAGTACGCTTAATTAAACTATACAGTAGTACTGTGAAGGAATCTATACTATACAAAGCTGTGCTATTCTATGCTTTACTCTACTCTAGAATTATATGCTTTTTTATTCTGTAATGTGCAATACTATACTACACTACATTACACTACACTACACAACACAACACTACACTATGTTATACTTGCTTGAAAAGGTAGAAAACTACTATATAACATAGCATGGTAGAGAATAGCACAGTATAGAATAGCACAGTATAGAATATCATAGTGTAGTATAGTTTCGTTCACAGTATTATAGTACGGTCTAATTAAGCTTATTTTAGAGTAATATAGTATAGCTTTCCATAGTTTATTTTGGCGTACAGTTGTGTATATTATAGTGCAATATAGCTTTTCATAGAGTAGTTTAGTTTACAGTAGTTTAGTATATTACAGAATGGTATAGTTTTTGATAGTTTTGTTTAGATAGAAGTAGTTTAATATATTATACTACAGTATAGCTTTTCATAGTTTAGCTTAACTTGCAGTAGGTTAGTGCATTATAGTATAGTATAGTTTTTTTATAGTTTAGATGAGCTAACAGCAGCTTTGTATATTACAGTATAATATAGTTTTTCATAGTTTAGTTTAGCTTATAGTAGTTTAGTAAATTATAGTATAGTATAGTTTTTCATAGTTTAGTTTAACTTATAGCAGTTTAGTATATTTTAGTATAGTATAATTTGTCATAGTTTAGTTTAACTTACAGCAGTTTAGTATATTATAGTATAGTATAGTTTCTCAGTTTAGTTTAACTTACAGTAGCTTAGTATATTTTAGTATAGTACAGTTTGTCACATTTTAGTTTAGCTTACAGTACATTATATTAGTATATTATAGTATTGTATGACAGAGCACAACATAGGGAAAGTAGTAAGTTAGATTACTGTCTTATCCCATGTGTCAAATTGTTCCAAAATTTACTCTGAAGTCGGACGTGCCCGGCTACAAAGCGCATATATATCGCACCCAAGCTGCAAACCAGAACACAACAGGCATTCCGTTCTCAGATTACACAATGGTAGTCTATAGGAGTTTGACAACTAACGCAGTAGAGAATAAGAAGTATGGACTGTAGGAAAACTAGAGTTATATCTGATAAATAAACAGAACATAGCGGCACCAAACACAAAAGTGTCCATCTAGATAACATTACCGAGTACTTTAACAGACAGTGACAATGTTATACATTACTTTAGAGCAGACGATAATAATATTACTACCGATTACTTCAGCAGAAGCTGACAATATTACCGATTACTTTCGCAGACAATGGCAATATTACCGATTACTTTAGAAGACGATGCCATTATATTAATAGATAGTCCAAAAATAACCGATTGCTTTTGTGTAGACGATGGCATCATCATTGATTACTTTAACAGACGATGACAGCATTTCCGATTACTTTTAATGGCAGCGACAAAATAACATATTACTTTGGAGTTGACAATAGCAACATTAGCAATTATTTTAACAGACTGTAATAACACTCCTAAGTACTGTGACGGTTAAAGCCAATATTGTCGCGTAATTTAACAGACGGTAATAACATTACATATTACTGTGCTGCAGACGATAACAATATTACCTGTAATATTACTTCAAGAGACGATGAAATTACGGATTTCTATAAAGATTATAACATTACTATTTACTTTAACAAGAGATGATAATTATCCTATAACACTTCTACATACTATAACTGACAATTATAACACTACTAATTTAGATTTACTATAACAGACAATTATAACACTTCTAATTTAAAATTACTATAACAAACAATTGTAACACTTATAATTAGTATAAGAGAAATTTATAACACATCTAATTACTTGATCAGACGATAACGTTTAATTATTTGAACAGACGATTATAACACGGCATATTACACGTCTAATTTCTTTAACAAACGATAACATTTACATGTACTTCGACGAACACATTACTTAATATACGATAACATTTCTAATTACCTAACGGCGATACTAAGATAAATAATTAAATTAGAAAATGATAACATGTCTAATTAATTTAACGGAAGAAAACAGCAGTAATGATTAAATTAACAAACAATTATAACATTACTAATTACTTCAACAAACAATAACATTTCTAATTACTTTAATAAATGATGTTAATTATATAATTTATAATTAAGTTTCTATATTTTTTTAAATGAGAGGCATTAAAAGCGTAAGAAATAAATAATATCTCATGATTATAAACATTATTTGGCGAGCCAATCAAATCAACATAACGAGATGAAACAAAGGTAGATAATGTGGCCTACCTGTTTAGTTGATTTCTTTTTTGATTATACGAAGACACGAATTAAAAGTAAGTTCTCCACTTCGTTCTCGTGTCCTGGGTCAGCTCCGGATTGAGCACACGTTTGCTTAGTACACCACCCAAAGTCTATTACTATCCAAAGTCTAGTGGCTTTTCCTTCCCCATGGCATCAACTTGTGTCCATCTGCTGAGCTTAGGAAATCTTCAACAGCAGATGCGTGGTCCAGCGGCGCGCGCACTTTAAAATGGCCAATAGAATGAACACGCGCTCTCATAAAGCTTTATTAATGTCCGAAATCGTGGGGACTTCTCAATTTACAAATCTATTGTTAGGCTTCAAGTGGCGGGTTGTGTTCATACTGGTGTGACCCAGCCGTAACTCACCAGTATTCCCGTTTCCAAATAGTTACCATGAACCGTGCGTGAACAGTCACTGAAATCTCACGAGACGTTCACTTTTAGCAAGTACTATGAGTCATATGGGCAGCTATCTCTATAAATATTAGCAGCTCATTACAGCATTTAATAGGAAGTTCTTGTTTGGCTGAACAAATCTCGAGCGAAGGTTCTGTCAATATGTCCAGATATGAAGCGATATGTGATCCACGAAATATACAATTTAGCTCTGCATTTAGATCACTTGAGTTGACAGAATAGATACATAAATTGTTCGGACACTGAACGGTCTTTAAAAATCTATAGTATTTGTTAGAAACCTTGGACTCGAAAATGGCAAAATGTTCTTCCATGGAAGATCAAGTGTGGTCCTAGGATTAATTGTTCAATGTTGATAATACGGAGAGAGTGACGCAGTGTCAATATAGCAGGTGGTTGTGTAGCCAACCCTCTGGTGATATTTCCCGCGTGATAACAAAGAACTGAACATCACAAACAATAGAGTTTTTATATGGGATGCTGAAGTCAAGTGAAACTGTCCATAAAGATGTAGGGCAGTTCACGTCCATAAAGATTTAGGGCAGTTCACGTCCATAAAGATTTAGGGCAGTTCACGTCCATAAAGATGTAGGGCAGTTCACGTCCATAATATGTTATTTGTGCTGTTAACCATTTCTGTTGCAAGAGAAGAGAAAAAGGACAAACGTTATGGGTTTCTACAGAACAAATAATATATGTATGAATGTTCTACAGAACATATAATGTATGTATCAATGTTCTACAGAGCAAATATATATTTATCCGTGTTCTATAGAACATACAAGATATATATCAATGTTCTACAGAACAAATAGTATATACATCAGTGTTTACAGAATATACAATATATCAGTGTGAACTTTTCTATCTTGCGCATCATGCTTTGAGTCCGTGAGTATTACCGAGTGTGTTGATGTATCAGGTATCACCCAATTAAGTGTTGCTGAAACTCCCGTTATCTCCATCCTCATGCTCAATATGACAGTGGAATATGCTGAAGATTTATTAACCAACTTCACGCCGTTTCTGTAGGCAACAAAACCTCAACCGCTTTTATTTGTGTTTCTGGTAACGGAGCCATCTGTGTATATAATTATGTCTTGTGGTTTCGAGTGTAGCTTGGCGAGTTCATGCACTGTAACCTTTGCCCTGATACCCGTCCATTTCGACACGCTTTATCTAGTTTATTATTACTTATTATTACTGCAGACACAGATTAATTGGACCATCGTCTGCCAAAGATACTTCTCTATGGTGAGATGGAGCAGGGTACACGATCTCAAGGTGGCCAAAAGAAGAACTACAAGGACTCGTTAAAGACCTCACTGAAATCCTTTGAAATACACTAAGATACATTGGAAGAACGTGCACAAAATAGATCTACAATCAAAAGGAGCGCATCATCTTGTGAAAAGAGGAGAAGAGTTAGAAAGTCACGGATAGACCAAGATCAGTCTACAGTCGTCATTCCATGCCCGAACTGTCCAAGGACATTTACAGCTCAAATAGGGCACATTAGCCATCTACGAACTCATAATCAAGGACATTACTCTAATTGAATTTTCAATTGTGGATGCAACAAATGGTCATCATCACTTGTGATGGACGAACAACATTATTACTTTAGCCAATGTTTTCTTCTCAGTGTCTATCTCCGCCCATTCACTGCCCTTTCCTATTTCTTCAAATTCACATACTCTTCGCAGTGTGTATTCGGCCTCTGCCATCAATGATCTGCCACGCTTGATTCGTTTTCCCTTTGACTCATCTAGACGTTGGTATAATGGGTGGTGGTTGTATTCTGTCACTTTAAGGTACGACCTAACTTGTGCTACCTGATGTCGCACTCTAATACTGGGGAGATCAAACAGAAATCTCATAGCAGCGATGGGTGTATCCCTAATACACCCCAGTACAGCTCTCATTGCCTCATTTTGAACTTTTTCCAATCTATCGAATTGTTTCTGTGACAGTATTAGTAGGTCGAGACCGTAATCCATGACAGATAGAACGATCATTTGCAGAAGCAGAAAAAGTACCCATAGTTGCATGTCGAAGGTCGCCATAAACTTTGATAACACTGATCCCTCTTTTAGCCTTCTGAATCATATTTGTGACGTGTTTGTTGAATGAAATTCAACAATTACAATTACAACTACATTTACATACATTTACAATTACATAAAATTCATCAATTACAGCAGAGAATATCAACGTAACAACAATAGACATATGTAATAATATGAATTTTGCCCGCCAGTTGAAATGTGGAATGGTAGGTCTTTACAATTGAGTAAAAATGTGGAATGGTAGGTCTTTACAATTGAGTAAAAATGTGCAATGGTAGGTCTTTACAATTTAGTAAAAATGTGTGATAAATAGATTACAACAAATTAATTGATGAAAAAAAAAACGTGATTGTTTACATATATCCATACATGTTCATGTTATATTCTGTCGTCTGGTTGAATATGTGTAAGACTGTGTGGTTGGACAATTATTGTGAACTGTCAATAATTCGAGTAGGTCTTGTATTGGTGGAAAGTATACAATTGTGACACTAACTTCATTTTCCAATAAGGAGTAAAAGGTAACAAAAGCCATGATATAATACGCACAATAACAAAAGTATATATCATTAAAGATAATTCTTCTTCTGCGTTCGTTCTCAAACTCCTGCAGATTAGCAGGATGTAGTCCGGAGAATGGAATGCGTTGTGTCATGGTTTACGGCATTGCTGCGATATCTGCGCCTTTCGGCCTGAAACATCCTACTTCAGCATGGCTATGGGATGGGACAGCCAACTCCATCCCATAACCCCCTTAGTCGCCTTTTACGACATGCGTGGAAGGTAAACAGTGTTGCTATTCTTTGCTCCCCTTTTGGGACCGGCAACACACTGGCGATTAGAGATAATAAATCTCTATATAGTTGGGTTGGAAAAATAGTCATCATAATCATTAGGCCCTGTATATTGTTTCTCTTCACGGAAATCTTTAGCAAATCCCTTTTATATACAACATTTATAAGAAAAATGTATCAAAATATCGACAATAGGCATATGTCATGTGATGAATTTTGTCCGGAAGTTGAAATGTGAAATGGTGGGCCTTCACAATTTAGTGAAATGAGTGATAAAAGGATGAAAACAATTTAATAGATGAAAAACGTAATGATTTGTGCATTTCTGTACATGTTTATATTATGTGATGTGTGAACTAATTGAATAAATGTGAAACTGTATGTGGTTGGAATATTGTATTATGAAACACTGCCCGGTACCAGATCAGGTATCTGTATTGGCATAACAAGACGATCAGTTTGGTGTGTGCCTCTGTTGTCTGAGGCTGTACTTACATTATGATAGCTGTGTAAATGTTCGTGTTTTGTTATTGTGTTCTTTATTATGTCTCTTAATTGTCTCTGGTCGACGTGATTGTACTGTATGCGTAAAAGATGTGGTCTTCTGTTTCTGGGAGGTTTCTTCTGCAAGGTTTATTAGATGTGGTCTTCTGTTTCTGTGAGGTTTCTTCTGCAAGGTTTATTAGATGTGGTCTTCTGTTTCTGGGAGGTTTCTTCTGCAAGGTTTATTAGATGTGGTCTTCTATTTCTGTGAGGTTTCTCCGGCAAGGTTTATTAGATGTGGTCTTCTGTTTCTGTGAGTTTCTCCTGCAAGGTTTATTAGATGTGGTCTACTGTTTCTGTGAGGTTTCTCCTGCAAGGTTTATTAGATGTGGTCTTCTGTTACTGGGAGGTTTCTTCTGCAAGGTTTATTAGATGTGGTCTTCTGTTTCTGGGACGTTTTTCCTTCAAGATTTACATACAGGGCAATCCCATTGCTACGACTCCTGAGAATATGTAAATTAGGAAAGGCAACAGGCTTGTTTATTTTGTTAGTTAAATGGGCGATTAAAGCCTCTTGGCCGAGGCACTACCCTTTAAAATTAAGACATTAGTCTATTTTGGTTATATCAGGCCGTAGACAACAGCCGGGCAGCATACTTTATATAAGAGCGTACACATGGTGTGAAGATTTTATGAGTAAGGGAATGTAGCATGGTAAGACACATATCAAAGGGAATGTAGCATGGTAAGAAACATATCAAAGGGAATATAGCATGGTAAGACACATATCAAAGGGAATGTAGTATGGTAAGAAACATATCAAAGGGAATATAGCATGGTAAGACACATATCAAAGGGAATGTGAAACAGAAAGAAGATGGAACAATTCTGCATGTTACGAAATTGGATATTGATTCCACACTGAGTTATGCGGCTATTCTATTGTCTCAATAATTTGCACCTTCCTTTTCATCGTTTCCTTCTCCCTTTTTATCATTCTTATCTCCCTTTGCATCATTCTCATCTCCCTTTTTAATCAGTCACATCTTCGTTTTAATCAATGTTATCACCTCGTATCATTATCATCTTCCTTTTTATCATTCTCATCTCCTTTTTTATTATTCTTTTTCCGGTTTAAACCCTCGCTCCGCATTTTATCTTTCTTCTCTTTACCTGCTGGACTTTTCGTCTTTCTCTTTTTCATTTCCATTGATATCGCTTCCTGCTACTAAATTATCCGTGTCGTGATTGCTCGCCTGACATGACCGCTCCTCTAGTCGACCCAGCTGTAAATGGGTACCTAACGCATTACTTAGTGGAGGTAAAGACAGCAAGGAAAGGATCTGGCTTCCCCACCTAATAGTTTCTGCCATAGGACCTACGTTTACCTGCTATCTTCACAACATACGTACATTTTTATGTGACATTTGCCGTCTGCCTGTCTCTCATCATGATGAAGGCTGTTTAGTAGAAACGTCGTGTATCTCTGTGTCTCGTTGATAATATATTTAGATTATAAATTTAGTCACACTTATACATATTTCCGTTTGTTTTATTATTTACGCTGTGTTTTGCAGTTATCGTATTTTACAATATCGGATTGTATCTCCACACTGGATGTATCTTGGTATATAAAATGATATAACCGATGCTCATTTTTAAGAAGCAATTATCCCGGGGATGAAGCATCGAAGTACCGGTAAACGTTTTAGCTCTAAAACGTGTCCATTAATTTTGATAATTGGAACCGTGATGTTAATGGCAGGTGAAAGTAAGGAAATAAGAAACTAGATTGGGGATGACGAGGGCCGTAGATATGATCTCGGGGAGGGAGAAATTTACCAAAAAATAAAAGGTTGTTTGCGTGATTTCGGGTGTCAGATTGTCATTATAAAGTAAATTTTGGTAACCTTATTTATGAAAAATTGATGGAACACTGGGTGGAGGGGGGTGGGGGAGTCGTGGACATTTGGGGGACTTTTTAATCGCCTTTTGGTCAAATTTCTAGTGCCGAAATCATGTTCCTATTGCTTGGGGGGGGTGTAACACTCCACCCCTTTATCCACGGGCCTGGGCATGACTGTCTAGAGTAAAAATCCTAATAAGAAATCAGTTTCTTAATGATTCACATGATTACTCATATGATTTTCATTCGCCGTCAAACAACAAATGAGGAGCAAAGAATAGCAACACTGTTTACCTTTCATGCATGTCGTAAGAGGGGACTAAGGAGGTTATGAGATGGAGTTGGTTGTCCCATCCCATATAACGTCAACATGAAACAAAGCCATGCTAAAGTCGGATGTGTCTGGCCGAAAGGCGCAGATATCGCAGCAGTGCTGTAAACCATGATACAACGTATTCCGTTCTCCGGACTACATCCTGATAATCTTCAGGAGTTTGAGAACGAACGCAGAAGACGATTAAGAAACAAAGAATAATTATAGTGACACAAAATCAAGGGAACAGTCAAATGAGTCATTAAGAAGTCTTCATTTCTAATTTGCAAGTAGGTATTATATTGTAGCTGGCTCGTAGACTGGTGGGGGATATTTGGTGGATCACCCCTCCCCCTTTAACACATAACACATGACTTAGTACTAGGGACTTAACAGAAAGGTCGATAAAACACCCCCCGTAAAAACACCTCTCGTAAAAACACCCCCCGTAGCGATTTTTTGCAAAAGAGTTAAAAACTTCCATCAAATAGTGGCATTTAAACATGAAATCGTACCAAAGACCCATTTTAACATTTGTTTTTAGGTAAAACCCCCTCCCTTAAGGTAATCATATCTACGCCCCTGTATTGTAGACGGTGACAAAGACATTACAGTCGTGATCCTCGGAAACATGACCTATTAACTAATGGGAAGTAAAGACTAATAAAATGACTGATTTGATTATTCCCTTAGTTTTCATTGGTTGTCACACAAAATATAATTGTATTCTCTTTCTATCCATTATCTTGTGTCTGCTTTTGTCGTGCAGGACAACTTGCTCAAGACCGCGGAGAATTCAAGAGATCCATAGGAAAGACTACGTTCTGGAAAGAATATGTCACTTGATGATGATGCTCCTGGCGGTGGCCAAAATCTTTTCATTCTCAACAAGTATCCGAACCATTTCAGTCTTTGTCAATATGTTTCACCACATGCATTGTTCCAACAGTTCTTGTAATCTCTTCATTCCTCTCATGATCTCTTCTTGTTCCAACAGTTCTTGTAATCTCTTCATTCCTCTCATGATCTCTTCTTGTTCCAACAGTTCTTGTAATCTCTTCATTCCTCTCATGATCTCTTCTTGTTCTATTTGCTACTTTTCTTAGCCTTCTCATTTCAGATTATCTGAAGTAACATTGTTCTGTCTCTGTTATTTATGTTTACAAGAAGGCCTTTAGGTCCTTGTGTACGAATATGAATGTTCTGTGTTTGTGTTCCTGAGGATACTTTAATACTTGTACGGGATGTTCATTGATGTTGTAATAGTCCTTGTTTGGATTGATATGTTCTCAGTGACTTGAGTACACAGGCTGAAAGTCTCGACGAGGCCACATCCTTTTTTTTTTTTTTTTTTTTTTTTTTTTTAGATGTTGTTGATCAAGTACGGAAAACCTATTTACGTGAGTTGCAAAGCGATTCGGTGCTGCTAGAACAGACCTGGTTCAGTTCCCGTCAGCTGTAAGAATTATTTTCATTTCACATGTAACAAACTTTCAACATCTTTAGTTAGTGTCCATGTCTGACAGTGATAACACAAAGTTGATATGAAGATTTAATATATTACCTTTTGGGTACCATCGGGGTAATTTGTGTATCAAGGTTAGTGTAAGTTTATAATTTTCGTTTTTGAAGTTGCTATGATTTTTTCGTTAGTCACTAGATAATTGTTGTAGGATATGTTACCAATTAAAGTCAAAGGAATAGTCGGTTCTATCACATATCGCGTGCCTACCAACATTCGATTATTTTGATTAATTATTTCCCCTGACTATGTTTATCACAACGGATATTTATTCATTTAAATATTAATTTATTTAGGGTTAGGGTTAAAAGAATTGTGTGGGTGAGAACAGACTGGCTTTACGTTAACGTTAAGTAATAAGTAAATACCGATTGTCTGTAATATAACTACGGGAAATAATCAAAATAAAAAGAAGATATGTACCGATATGTGATAGAACCGAATAGTCAAATTAATCATCAAGAAGACTTGATTTCTCATTCGTCAGTAGATCTTATATCGTAGACGGTCACGATACAGTTAGTGGGACTCATCCTTCAAGCTAAAAGTGACACTATCTGACTTATTCCGTGACTTGCATTCGTTGTCGACACAAAATGACTAATGATAAACAAATTATGATTTCTTTGTAAAGGAAAGAACAATTTTTTTGAACTGTCAGTATCTATCGGCTTTCTCCCATTTTTTTCCAATAGTAATTTTCTAAAAAAAAAAAAAAAGATATTACAAAACTAGAACAATTAAGACGTGACAACCTTTTATTTCTAGAACCGTTTGCCTTTCCGCTTACCCCAGGCGGTGCAGGTGTCTGCAACATTGTCATGTATAATGAATTTCTAAACAATAGTTGCAAAGTGACGCAATTATATAATTATCTACAGCTTAATGAAGTTCGTAAATTACTTCAAGAATTTGTTATCAATCTGTGGCCCCCTGTCATAATCAACAACTGTCAAGAATTCAGATACCCTGCCCAATAATTAATAGTGTCAAATATTTCACCACGCCATCGCCACCACCACACCACAGATAATTTATTTTTGCAGTAAAATGTAAGAAAAATCATTATCTTTTGTTTCCAACTTTCAGAGAAATGTTTAAAATTGAAACACATTAATTTTTACCGAAAGCGGATGTTTCGGACCATTGGTGGAAATAGAATGGAGACAACGTTTTCTCCATTCTCGGCACTACATCCTGCTGGAAATCTAGCAAGACCATTGTCCTGATACAAGAGAGATCCTGCGGAATGTTTGAGAATGAACGCTGAAGAAGAAGAACCACTTGATGGTATAAAAAGCAGTATTATTTGACGCCAACTGTTGTCAACGCTACCACCTCATTGTCAATGGATAAATGTTCAAGTGTCGGATAACCTGATCCTCACCCCCCCCCCCCCCCACATCATCTCAGTCCTTAAGATCCTCCCCCGTGATTTCTCGATCCTCGTCTGACCCCCTTACTAAAGTGGAATTTCCCGTCCCATCCCTTGTGGCTTTCCGCAGTGGCAGAAACCTACGTGATACACTGGTGCACTCTCACCTCCATCTCGGTACTCTGAAACCACATGTCATAAACGCCAAGCTATACTTTCAATAATCTCTTACCTTCTTTGGTCCACCTGCTCTTCTTCGCCTCTGCTGCCCCTCTATTCCCCCCTACTGCCTTTTCCCTATCCATCTTTGTTCTCGTCCCTTTCCTGTATACCGTTGCTCTCCATTGTGGCAGTTCAGCTTGTGTCTCCACTAAGGGGCTGGGGTTACGACGACCTGCCACGTGCGGTTGATGTGCTGGTGGGTTATTACACCGTGGGACCATGAGAGGCGCGGCTGGATCCGATGTGGGCCTGCTGTGGTTTGACGCCTCACTTTGTTGGTTCATCTGCATCCCTCGCCATCATACTCCTTCACTATCTTTCTATGGATTGACTCACCGAATTCCTCTACTTTTTTCCTTACGATTCCTGGTCCTACTTTCTCTGTCCTCGCCACTTAAATTAAGCATTTTTCGTTCTTTCTTCTTTGCCACTTACAGTGGCACGTGAGCGCCTCAATTAGCCTCACTATCAGTTTGGGTCTACAGTGACTCCTATGTCAGGCTACTTTCTGATTGGTATTCCTTGGTCTTTTTGGGTTGGTCACCCTTACAGCAGCCTAGCATGTGCAGGCTGTATGACTGACCACAACTCGTCCCCCCCCCCTTGCGAACATGCAATGTTTGCATCACCAACAGGCTTCCTGCTACACGACTAGGATGGCTCGGAAGCAGTGGTCCCATCTATGTATTTTTATGGAGCCAGCGTGCAGTACGAGCAACGCCTACAAGCGGGTTGCGACATACGGTTGGTCTCACACAGACATGAATCTCGTTTTATCTGACATTCTTCTCCCCACGGAATATGACCCGCACTAAGGGATCGTGTATCAGTGGTTCCAGGGTTCTGTCCGTTGATCGTTGTTCCTTATAGATGAGCTAGTGTACAGTGCGAGCAAACCCACATAGGGGTTTCGACGTGCGGTTAGCTCATCCTTATATCATCTTCGGTTTATGCGACCGGTCTTATTTCCTAACACCTGGCCTAAAATTTACATGTCGTTGCGGTTGTCACCTTGGTCCATCTTCCGTTATATTTCACGTTATTATACTTCTGCTACACTGACCCCCGCTGACCAGGACATGGTGGTCTGATGACACCAACCAGTCACCTACGACGAACCAATACCCTTCTTCCCTTTGCACCATACTATTTCACATGCTGTGGCTGTAGTTCCGGGTCTGTCTCTTTCCGTCAATGCTTTTGTTTCTTGTCCCTTTACTCTCCACCTACACTGGTGCCCTTTTCTTCCCACATCTCTCTATATCAGCCCTTTTTATGATACATTCATATGACGTTGTTTCCCGTGATGGCTACCCTCACCCACCCTAGCTGTACCCTTCCTGCGTCCCTGTGGCCCCTCCCATTTCCACATTCTTTCCTTTTGTGACGTATCTTTATTTTGTTTTCTTAGGCGCACGTCGATCTACCACTTTTTCTTCACTTCTTTATCCTCACATCTTTATTTGCCACTTTTTATTCTTCTTCCTTCTCTCAGCCTCCCGCCATCTCTTTTCATCTCTTGTTACCTGATTCTATAATTCGTTAGGTTTGAGTCATTGATACTAATTCCTTCCCCTTTATTTAGCTTCTACGTCCCTGCATTACGCTTAGGTTCTTGCATGCGACGCGATCTCTCAACTCCATTTGTTTATTCGACCTTCGTCCGATTTTATTGGCTCTAATTGCCCGAGGATGTCATTCCTGTCTTTCTTCGGGTGGGAACGAGCGTCGGTCTGCTATATAATCTGGTATCTTGGTTTCATACGTCCTATTTCAAGCCGACCACTTTGAAGATAAGTATTCTCAGATAAGAGAGGTAAGATAGAAAATAAATATAATCTTATTTTACTTGCATTATATCTGATCTATTTTCAATTTTCATACTATCTCCCTTCATACTAACTACTATCTTCTCCTCACACCCTCTTCTTCCCTGTCATGCTGCCCTAGCATTGCTTCCTCCGTCATCCAAACTCCACTTTTCTTTCCTTCCTATCACAACCATGTTTGTCTCTATGTATGATTTGTTTCCTGTGGTCTTTTGTGTGTCCTGATGAAAGATTTTTAGTCGAAACGTCGTCTGTCACTGTGTCTCGTTGTTATGTTGTTTTTACGACTTGTTTTGGTAACACTAATTCCTATTTTTGTTAATTTCGATATTTCCTCATTGTTAACATGTACCAAACTCTTTCAGACACCACACCCATGGCAGGGCTCCAGTAAAAAACATAGGGCTCCAGTAAAAGAAAACACAGGGCTCCAGTAAAAACTCAGGTCTCAGTTAAAAAAAAACACAGGGCTCCAGTAAAAGACATGTGTACAGAAAGTAAATATCACGTGGTGGGTTGAATTTTTACGTTCATTTCGTTCGTCGGACTTTTTTTTTTTTTTTTTTTGTCATACGATTCGAAGTATATGAATAATGACAAACGAAATTCACGACAATAATAAAAAACGTAACGAAATAAGGCTTGTTTGCTTTCTATAAAGGCTTGTTTGCTTTCATATGATACATGTTTCCTGTTAAGTAGTTGCAGGGAGGGACATTGTGTTAAAGGCTGTATCTCTTGCTGTCGCTACGTCATTGTACAGGGTGATTTTTTTAATCAACCTCGGCCAGAAAAAAATCTCCAGTCCATACCGGAGATCGAACTCTGGACCAGTGGCGTAGCGAGAGGGGCGGAGGTGCGGACCGCCCTGGGCGGCATCATCGAAAGGGCGGCAAATTTATTTGCGTCTAGTCTTTCACAATCACTGACATTTTTTTAATGTTTAGGGCGGAAAATTATGATTCTGCCCCGGGCGTCATTGACCCACGCTATGCCACTGCTCTGGATCTCACTAATAGTGAGACCAACGCTCTAATCTCTCAGCCATGCGCCACACATCCCCATTCTCAAGCTCCCGAATATGTTAAGTAAGATTAGTTATCTCACGGTACTTTGTAATCAGGTCACAGGGCATTCCTACAACTGGGTCAGACATTTTACAAATTGCGTAGTAGAATTTGTCAGGTCATCGTTCTACAAGAAGGCCACGTGTTATACAGTAAAGTCACAGGTTTTACATTTAGGTCATGCTTTTAAAATTAAAGTCTCACATTTTGCAGACGGGTCAGATGTTTTACAGTAAGGTCCCTGTTTCTGTAGTCTTGACTAAACTTACAATTTAAACCAAAAATAAAATTGATGATGTTTGTTCGCGCACGAAAAAAAAAAGATAGAGAATAACGAGTCACGACACATTTAAAATAAAAAGAGGTGTAAGACAAGGATGTATTTCATCATCTAGTGTATTTAACATTTTAATATTAAGTTACATTCAGAACGTTGTCTTTGCCTTGGATACTCTGAACGTCTCTCTGTCCCTGACGAGCAGGTCTGCATTGGTCAGAGACATTTACATACAATCTTAGATGTCACTGGTCTATGGTCTACTTGGTCTTCCTCTTCTTATCTTTTCTTGTACTCTGCCCTCCAGAATAAGATTTTCGAGGCTATCGTGTTTCTTTAAGTGTTCAAAATACTGTAGCTTCCTTCTTATTGTTGAAGCGGTTTAGATTCAGTAATTTTAAAATTTACATAAAGATTTTCTTTAAACAGAAGAAGAAATGTCAAATCAATTAGAAAATAAGAAACAACATAAAATATGCAGATGACATATTTTTTTCTTGGCAGACACTAAGATAAAAGATACAAAGACCAATAAATCAGGTACATAAATCAATCAAAGATTATGGACTAGATGTTAACATCCAAAAAACAAGAATCATAATAATCGGCATAATCAAATACAAACAAAATTATAAACATGAACAAACACGGAACTATAATACAACAATCAATATAAGGTAATACTGCTGTGAAACGGAACAACAATGGCACTTACGTAGAACACAGGTTTTTAACGTTTCACTTGAATACAACAAACAGACTATCACTAAGGTGTTGTCACTAAGGAGAAAGACTTAACGGTTCGAAACATTGGAATTGCTGGAATATTTTTAATTGCGTTTTAAATTGATGGAAATCAAGACACAATTAAGAGATAATATAATGAAAAATTCTACAATAGACACCCAGAACAATGGATTCATGCCTGTACTGATGGGTCTGCTTTCAAACCCACCATTAAAACAGGTTATTGTGTCTATATAGAATATCTAAACAAAACATCTGATGAGTTGTTTGATGCCTGTAGGGAGATATGTTCTAATTATGAAGCTGAAATACCAACACTAGAAGCTACATTGTACCACATGAAGACCAACCTTCTCATCAAAGGTGGAAAACTTCAATGTCCGCTTTTCAAGTACTAGAATGTGATAGACAATGTAAGCCAGAGCTAGCTCAAATATATCAGCATGCCAACCAACTGCTCACATCACATAATGCCAATATTGTTATGCAGTGAATTCCTGGCTATTCGGGAAATGACAAGGCAGACAGACTAGCAAAGAATGAAGCAGGACAAGAATATCCATTCACAAAAACGACTTTGCAGTTAAATTGATGTTGAAATTTGTGAACAAAGAAACAGCTGAAAAGATGGGCCATGAAAACATGGAAAGAGAAATCTACAAACATAGGAGCAGCCCATATCCTAAGATACATCGATCCCAAAGACAACATCAATCTCCTGGGAAGGAAAGACCAGAGCATCATCTACCGACTTCACACACAATATGTGCAGCTTAATAATCACCTGAACAGTCATCTGAACAATCACCTGAACAATCACCTGAACAATCACCTGAATAATCACCTGAACAATCACCTGAACAATCACAACACACTCCAGGGTGCCAGCTGTACACTCATCCCTATAAACTATCGAACAAAACCTTTTATCAATGCCCATCGCTGGATGACATCAGGGAAATGTTTCTCCCTCCGAGGCCAGATACATGGAACACCTTATATGAAACAAAACAACAGCTCACAAACACATGCATATATCACACAATGGCATTGGGCCAAAATGCACGAACCCATGGACTCCTTGATCAGAAACAGACCAACCGGCTGATAGTTTTATTTTACAGAGAGTTAACAGTTGAAATAGTTGCTAGCTTGCCCCCCTCCCCTTTCCACATCCCCAGACATATCTGTGATACCTCCATTTCAAATATTTGTCTTCATGTTTTTTGTCACACTGGAAAACCCTGCGCTGGTCTGGGTAGCCATATTCCCCACACTGATAACCACTGTAGTACATCATAGGGATAAATCTTCCAGTGTAGGGTAACAACCCTAAATAGGAAGTAGGTGGCTGGGGTAACACTGTGGCATGTCTTTATTTTTCTAACCTGTACAAATACGTGCTATCATGACCCTTGATAAAATTATGGCTTTCACTGTCCATTTTTTACTTTGTTGCCATTATGTGTGTGCTCATTCATATGGAAGGAACTGAGACCTGTCACTACATCAGTTAAGTTATTGCACTATTTTATTATCATATATCACCATTATCTGCTCATATTCTCTTCCTGCTGTTTGCTCTTTCTCTTCTGTTCCTGTCTTTTTTTGTCCTCTTTCTCTCTCCCCTTTCTCTCTCTCCCACCTGATCCCTCGTACCATCTCATTTTGCTCTTCCCTTACATTATGATTGCTTGTCTGTAGCATTCATTCTCTGTTGCCACTTTTGAGGTAAGTATTTTTAATTTACTTTTAATGAACTAGCTACTAAATCTTTTCCTTTGTCCATCTCACTTTCTTCAGTCTACTTTCTCCTCCCTACTTATTACTAACTTCTCCCCATACGTTTTTCTCACCTGTCATGCTTCCACATCTTTTCTTCCACCATTACCTATCTGCTATTGTCCTCCTCATTATAACCCTATTTGTCGCCATGTGAGATTTGTTTTATTGTGGTCATTTGTTTGTCCTGATGAAGGCGTTATAGTCGAAACGTCGTCTGTCCCTGTATCTCGTTGTTAAGTTGTTTTATGTTTTATTTTGGTAACACACTTATCTATTTGTGTAAATCTTGACATGTAGTACATCATAAACGCTCAAAGTATTCAATGCCCGCTGTGCTCACACATGGGTCTTCAGCCGAGAACGTCTGGATCTATAGAAGGCCTTCCAAATTAATTAATTAATTAGGACCCCATTCGTAACGTCTTTTAATTATTTTTGGGATTTCGGCTGGTCACTATTTACATACTTGGAATCGCCTGAATTACTTTTGGCGTGCGATTCTAAGTATGCAAATAGTGACCAACCGAAATCAAAACAATAATTCAAAGATGTAACAAATGGGGGTCCTTAATTAATTCTGTTGTGATGTCTTTACGGGCGACGGACATGCTTCAGCAGCATTGATCTCAGCGCAGAACTCCACACTCAACTTCCTTTTCTGTTGTTTAAGTAAAATGTAGGCCTACCTGATATGGAGCGTTACGCTGCTTTCATCCGCGGACATTAGTCCAATTTGGTTATATCAAAGCTTTACAGCCATCACAAAATAGGTGGGTCGCGGTTCTAACGATCCAGTTACTACGGCTTCTCCAGAGATATATTACCTCAACTTGCTTATTCTCCTCTTACCACATGTATGGAAAATGTCAATATCATTATCATGTGCTCCTCTCTCAGACCTGGTAACATGGATTATATGTTACAATATCCTCTACAGACATTAACGTAACATAGCGCCATTTTTGTTGCATATTGAGACGTTTCTACTGTCATCTCCATCGGTACCAATCTTCCTCAAAATCACTCCCTCTCATTTCTCACCTTTATACTCTCCCCGGCTCTCCGGAATTACAACTATGCCGTACAAACGAAACATACCCATGCCCTTTCAGCACCGATATAGCGCATGACGCAGCTCTATAACGTCTGAGAACTAGTACGAGCTACTGGAGACGAGTATAACCTCAGAAAATATTTGACCGCGTCATTTAGACAAGGTGAGCCACTTAAAAACAGTCCGGAGTGTAACTCCGGGGCAACTAGTTTTCAATGTGGCCTTTTCGCAAGCTACTTATAGAACCAGGTAAATCAAGGCTTTAAAGCAAAATCTGATACAGCCGTAGGTTCAGGAGATGTAAACACGGCATAACTTTAGCACTTTTACTTTTATCTCTGGTTCAGAAAACGGAGTGTATGTTCCTTATTTTAACGTGATCATATTAAACGACCCCCGTGTGTTTGCCGGGGGGCTAAACGTAAAGTACAGATTCGTAATACCCCCACCTGGTATGCAGGTTGTATGAGGCCATTGTTAGGTGTGATGTTGCTTACAACATCTATTATAAGTTCACAGGGGCTTAGAAATGGAATACTGAAGTTGGATATGTCGAGCCGAAAGACATATTGTAGCCAAATTGTAAACGATAATGCAAATTATTCCCCCTTCCACCTCCCCCTCCCCCTTACCTCTGTTGCCAGGTCCTGAAAGGGTAGTGAAGAATACCAACACTTTTTACTTCCACGCATGTCGTAAAAAGCGACTAAGGCATGTTTGGGGTGGAGTTGATTGTCTCATCTCATGTAGGGTCAAGGTTACCAAGAAACCATATTAACGTCCGATGTAACAGTCAGGCGCAGATATCGCAGAAGAAATTGTAAACCATGACACAGCGTATTCCGTTGTCTTTACGAAATCCTCTTAACCTGCCGGAGTCTGTGAACGATCACAGAAGAAGCAAGCCTCTTCGGTCATTTTGGTCCTCCTCTGTGGCGGCGTGGTACAGAGGTTGTCTAATATAACCAAGTTACCAAGTTCACACTCGCCACAGGAAACTACGCAGCAGGACTATTTCCGAAATCAATGGCAACCTACTAGGTATTTATATTGCCTAGAAAGTCACTGCATCACCAGATTGTTGAATGGATCGATACGCCACGAATAGGATATGCTATCAAAAATTAAAATTTAAAAAATGTTACTACCAAACCTCCTACTATTATTGAATCTTGAGCCGCCACTAATACATCTAATCATAAATTATATCACCAGTATAACATGGACGGCCGGCGTTCGAACCACGAGCTAATTTGATGATTTGGATTTGCGAGTCAAGTTAAATATACAAGAACAGGGGTTCTCGACGTAGACTATATGACATCCCCTGGTGTCACAGTATTTTGTTGGTTGGTTACGTAAAAAAAAATAATTTGGGGGGGGGGGGTACTTACCGTATATGGAGACATTCTTGTCCAGGAAGACTACATTTCCGTCTAGGGAGGTTTCATTCCTGTCTAAAGAGGCCACGTTCCTGTTAAGGGAGGCTTTATTCCTGTCCAGAAAGACTACAATACAGTCTAGGATGACCACGTTCAGTCTAGGTAATACACGTTCTCGTCTAGGTTCTCATCTGGGTACGCCGCGCAGTCGCCCAGTTAATCCAAGTTATCATCCAGATAATCCAAGCTCTAGTCTAGGTAATCCGAGTCCTCGTCTAGATAATCCACGTTATAATTAAGATAATCTACGTTCTCGTCCAGGTAATCCAAATTCTCGTCCACATAATCCACGTTGTCCTTTAATGTAATCCACGTTCTCGTCCGGATAATAAACGTTCTCGTTAAGGTAATCCACGCTCTCGTCTAGGTAATTCACGCTCTCGTCTAAGTAATCTACGATTTCGTCCAGGTAATCCACTTTCGCGTCTAAGTAATCTACGATTTCGTCCAGGTAATCCACGTTCTCGTCTAGGTAATCCACGCTCTCGTTCACATAATCCACGTTCTCGTCTAGGTAATTCACGTTCTTGTCTAGGTAATCCACGCTCTCATTTATGTAATCCACGTTCTCGTCTAGGTAATCCACGTTCTCATTTATGTAATCCACGTTCTCGTCTAGGTAATCCACGTTCTCGTCAAGTTAATCTAAATTCTCACCCATATAATCCACGTTCTCGTCCACATAATCCACGAGTTGGCTGTCCTATCCCATATGGGGTCAGTGACCCATAGCCATGCTGAAGTCGGATGTCTCAGGCCGAAAGACGCAGATATCGCAGCAATACTGTAAACCATGACATAACGCATTTCGTTCTCCGGACTACATTCTGCTAATCTGCAGGAGTATAAGAACGAACGCAGAAGAAGAACTTAAAAAAACTGACTAAAATGACCATTAGATATGCGTTAAAATACGGTACTGTTGATTCTCTATTTCTCAATTACTAAACATTATGTCCGAAAAAAGGCGTACACATCATTGTACTCTGGTTGTCCCCATATGCACTCTGTCCTTCACAACGAGACAGCACCCAACATGCCAAAAGTACTATTCATAGAACATAACTTCACGAAATATTTCCAGCTGACTCTGACAAAACTTCACTTTTACACAGGATGTCACGACCCAGGATCGTACGCGCGACCTTTTTAGCACCAGACAATCAGCATAACCCCCTACATCATGGAGGTTCCCTTATATATTATTATATTCTCTTTGACAACAATAAACAATTTTCATTTTTCTTGGCTCTCTCATCTTTGGCAAAGTTTCACAGGACTAACGGTTAGTTCACTATTTTTTTTAACTCCACTGTTAGTATTTCAGTAGCGTTACTTTTTTAAAAGCTTTTTTTTTGTAGTTTAATCGTGTTTTTAAAAAACCCCACTGTTACTAGTTCACTTGTGATTTATTAAATCCCCACTGTTACTAGTTCACTTGTGATTTATTAAATCCCCACTGTTACTAGTTCACTTGTGATTTATTAAATCTCCACTGTTGCTATTTCACTTGTGATTTATTAAATCCTCATTGTTACTAGTTCACTTGTGTTTTATTAAATCTCCACTGTTACTAGTTCACTTGTGATTTATTAAATCCCCACTGTTACTAGTTCACTTGTGTTTTATTAAATCTCCACTGTTACTAGTTCACTTGTGTTTTATTAAATCTCCACTGTTGCTAGTTCACTTGTGTTTTATTAAATCCTCATTGTTACTAGTTCACTTGTGTTTTATTAAATCCCCACTGTTACTAGTTCACTTGTGTTTTATTAAATCTCCACTGTTGCTAGTTCACTTGTGTTTAATTAAATCCTCATTGTTGCTAGTTCACTTGTGTTTTATTAAATCTCCACTGTCACTAGTTCACTTGTGTTTCCGGCGACACAGCGCATTTCCAGTCTCTGGATTACATCCTGCTTGAAATCTAGTAGGACCAATGGTCCTGCTGCAAGAGAGATTTAGGAGGAGTTTGAGAATGAACGCTGAAGAAGCAGAAATCAAAACAAAGGAAACACATTTGTCGGGGCACGTAAGATGCGCACAAAATAGCGATAATGTACGCCAAATACAATGTCACAAGAAGAGACTAAGGAGGTGTGAGTATGGTGTTTGCTATTCCATCTAACAGAGTGAAAGTGACCCACAAGCCATGCTGAAGTTGGATGCATCGTGTCATTCTCTCATGCTTAATATTTTCTGACCTCTCTCTTTCCAATTTAACTCTTATATTTCTCCCTATATATTTCTCCCTATATATTTCTCCCTATATATTTCTCCCTATATATTTCTCCCTATATATTTCTCCCTATATATTTCTCCCCATCATCCCCATCGTATTTTCCCCTGCTGGTTCCATAACATGGCACACATTGATATAAGATTATATATTCTTTATATATTCAGTGGTTTCCAGATACCACTGTCCTTGATAGATTTGGTATCTCTAGCATTGACACGATCCTGATGCAGACACAGAGTCGTTGGGCAGGTCATTTGGTGCGTATGCCAGACCATCGTCTGCCAAAGATAATTCTCTATGGTGAGCTAGAGAAGGGTATACGATCTCAAGGTGGCCAAAGGAAGCGCTACAAGGACTCGTTAAAGAACTCACTGAAAGCCTTTGAAATAGACCACGATACATGGGAAGAACTTGCACAAAATAGATCTACATGGCGTTCTAAAATAAAAAAGAGCGCATCATCTTGTGAAAAGAAGAGAAATGCAGCAGTTCAACTGCGGAGAGCAGATAGAAAGTCACGGATAGACCAAGATCCGTCTACAGTCGTCATTCCATGTTCGAACTGTCCAAGGACATTTACAGCTCGTATAGGGCTCATTAGCCATCTACAAACTCATAATCAAGGACATAACTAGAATAGAATTTTCAAAAGTGGATGTAACAAATGGTCATCATCATCATGTGATGGACCTACAACAACATATATTCTTTGTATTGTGTATTATTTCTTTTGCTAGCATGTGTTGCATTTCCCGTTGTAACTATTGTTGAGGGCTGCATCTGTTGGCCCAGTATCGTTAACTTCAGCACCTGTGCTTACTTAAGCAGGACTGTGGACATGCTCGATATAAGGGATCCCCCGATCAATCATATTTTTCATCCTCTGTTGACTGGACTACGACCAATCTCAACTTCAAGGAGTTGTTCACGATAGCGTATCGTATATTAAATAACCAACGCAACCATCTTTTCTTTATCTCTGCTACTACCACTCTGCTACTACCACTCTGCTACTACCACTCTGCTACTACCACTCTGCTACTACCACTCTGCTACTACCACTCTGCTACTACCACTCTGCTACTACCACTCTGTTACTACCACTCTGCTACTACCACTCTGCTACTACCACTCTGCTACTACCACTCTGCTACTACCTCTCTGTTACTACCACTCTGCTACTACCACTCTGCTACTACCTCTCTGCTACTACCACTCTGCTACTACCACTCTGCTACTACCACTCTGCTACTACCACTCTGCTACTACCACTCTGCTACTACCTCTCTGTTACTACCACTCTGGTGGCTGCTTAGCTTTCTTCTTATCCGTTTCATTAGTTGCATTATCAAACTACTTCAGTTCTTCAGCTATTTCAGATCTCAGATATAACAAAATGTATCTAATTCAGGGTTGCCATATTGGTAATTTGAAGGAAAAAATCATTATTTCAGGTTTTCCTATTAAGGAGAGAGGTATGGCGTTTTATTGGACGTGGAAATAGAGGCAAATATTGGAACATATAAGGGAATTATTTATTTTTATTGTACATCATATAGAAAAAACTCCACTTCCGGCAGTGATTTGAACCCGATACTTCTTATGAGACCGGTATTCTAATCATTGGCCACGCGCTATATCATTCCAACGCCTATTTAAGGAAATGGTCTATTTGGAAATGTCACTAATAAAAAATATGTATGTTTTTTCTATGTTAGTTTGTTTTAAATGTATCTCGCCCGTATAATGCCTGAAATAGTAGTAAATAATTGCAACGCTATTAACTTACCATGCATGTTGTAATAGACGACTAAAAGGTTGTGGGATGGAATTTGCTGTACCAAAGTAACGGTTAAAATAACGCAGAAGCAATGCTGAAATCTGATATGTCTGATCAAAGGGACAAGTATCGCAGACAAGCTGTAAACTATGACAGTACATATTATTTACTGCGGACTACATCCTGTTAATCCGCAGGAGTTGCAAATGTTGCATATTTTATTGTTTAAAGTACAGCAAATATTCGCCGTCTCCTTATTCTGCGTTCTATCTATCTATCTATCTATCTATCTATCTATCTATCTATCTATCTATCTATCTATCTATCTGTCCGTCCGTCTGTCCGTCCGTCCGTCCACCCACCCACCCACCCACCCACCCATCCATCTGTCTGTCTGTCTCTCTATCTGTCTCTCGATCTGTCTGTCTGTATATCTATCTAACTATCTGTCTATATGTCTAACTGTCTGTCTGTCTGTCTGTCTCTCTAGTCTTATAGTATCTTATCGTATCTATCTATCGTCTTTTCCACAAATACCGTCAGGTGTGGTGGATAATTGAAGTTTTATGTCTTTGGCCATCTTTGTTGTGATTTCCATGCTAAGCCGTAGTTTTTAACAATCTCTCTGATTGAATCATCCCATCTTGTTCTTGTTCTTCCTCTTGCATTGTAGCCATTCTTTCTGCTGTTATATTGACTTGATTACGTGTTGTGATGAATCCATTTGCATAAGGTGTTTGAACCAGTTGATCTGTCGTCTCTTTATATAGTATTTGCATGATATAGGCTTTACTATTTCTGATGTCTTCATTTCTCATTCGGTCTCTTCTGGTGACGTTCAAAGCCTTTCTCAAGCATTTCATCTGGCAAGTTGTAATCTTTCTCAACATTAGGGCTGATAAGGAGTAGAGCTGTCAACTCCCTCAAAACCTCCGTAATCGCCTCCTGCTATATACATGACAAGTACCAGAGATGCTATTATGTGCTTCTATCTCGGGCTCCGGCAATATATATATATATATATATATATATATATATATACGTTAAGAAACTATGAACTAAAGTTACATTAAAAAATAGTATTTTTGCTTCTAGAATTTTGTTTCGTTTGCCTGCTAGCAAAACACAATAATGGAACAGAACACTCACTATCTAATATAATAAAAACAGGTACAAGAACTAAAACTTTCAAATGAGCTTCACTTATTCAATCTTTTATTCTGTGTGTTTTAGATGAAGTGGAGGAAACAATTTGTTCACTGAAAAAAAAAAAGGAAAATCCCCAGGAATTGACAACATCCCAGTGGGATTGCTGAAACAGGGAAG